>PVKV010015165.1:34677-54947 GCA_004027835.1 Alouatta palliata
CTACTAAAAATACAAAAATTAGCTGGGCATGGTGGCACGTGCCTGTAGTCCCAGCTACTCGGGAGGCTGAGGCAGGAGAATTGCTTGAACCCAGGAGGCGGAGGTTGCGGTGAGCCGAGATCGCGCCATTGCACTCCAGCCTGGGTAACAAGAGCGAAACTCCGTCTCAAAAAAAAAAAAAAAAAAAAAAAAAGAATATTATGCTATAGATAAAGCAATATCTAGCCTGTTTATAGTGTATTCAAGTTTTATAATATACGATAAACATGCTAGATATTTCAGTAGCCTCATGGTTTCTCAGTATGAAGGCATCTGGAAGATATGGATTTGAAGGTGGCTATTCTACTCCCTTATGTAACCCTGATTGAGTTCCTTCAATTCTTTAAACCTTATATTCCGGTACCATGAACCTCTTGATCATCTTCTTAAGTCCACACCACACCCTAAGATAAGTATCATCCTCCCTTCACAGATATGAAAGCAGCAGTCTAGAGATGTCACATAACTAGCAATTAAAACCAGTGCTGACTAGCCCTGAAGCCTTCAGACTTTCTCCCATATCTTCAACATGGGACTAGTTGTCTTGATTGTTCATTAAAAAAAAAAAAAAAAAGCAACTCTCTGCCTTCAAATATGAAAAATTTGTCATTACAAAACTTAAAATATCATGTATTTTCTCTTTGGGTGATATAATTAAAAAACAAAACAAAACACTGGCTTTGGAACAAAAACTTACAGGATTTAAATACCACCTCTAGCACCCATTAAGCTCTGTGGCCAAGGTCAAGTTTCTTCTGTACAAAAAAGATAATGAATCTAGTTGAATTTTCTTTTGAGGTATACAGAAAGTGAACATAAAGTACCTAGAACTGTGCTTGATAGGTAAGAAATATACAATGAATGTTGTGTTCTATTGAATTTTACCAGAAGCTATAAGAAACATTTGAATAATTTATACATTTTAAAAGCATTTCCTTTAAGTAGAAGAAATATTTTTATAAGTAGGAATATTACTTTGTTTTTATTGTATATTGTTTTCTACTACTCATCATTTTTACAGAATATTCCAGTCATACTGAACAAGGGCGTAATGACTTTTCCCAGCACTTTTGAGCAGGTGCTTTTTTGTGTGTGTGCTTACTATAGCCATCATAGTTCATATTACATCTAGAGACTCAAAAGTAATCATAAGTCACTGAAAGTAATTATGTGCAAAAAATTGCAGATAAGTGATCCTTAAGTCCAATAGTTTATTGAGAGACGACACTGCTATCTATAAAATAATGTAAAATTTTCTTCTATGAGTAAAGACGATCCAGATTTCTTGTTAGAATGCAGCTAAGCTAAAATATGGGAGCTTAGTTTGATGATAAATAAAAAGCATGCTCTTTGAATTAAATGGTATTTGGCCAAGCAAACTGCATTCATTTGACTTCTCAGAGAGCCAAGGCTGAATTCAGAATCAACTAATTGAGCTGGGGACTTTCCTTTGGCATCTTGCCCAGTGGTACTCTTTGTGGGAGGAGCAGCTTCACACGCAGAACTTAAAAGCATCTGGGTTGCTGTTCTGACTGCTACTGCTGACAGATTTACCATCTGCCTTAGAGAAAGACAACAGCCTGGGGACCTTTGATACTAAGTGTTCACATGATAGCCTTTGACAATGAAAATCCTTCCTTAAACATGAAAATAAATCCTATCTAACATAAACAACAAAAAATAAAGAACCAGTGTTATTTTGATTTTAATTATCTACAAATACAAGATGAAAATTCACTGATGGTAGAGCGTTTGTTGAGTACTAACTATGTGTCAACCTCGAGTACTTTATACTCACATATCTAATTCAAATAACCACTCCCTTAGGTAGGAATAATTTTTAACTTCATTTCGAAAATAATAAAGCTCAAAAATAATAAAGCTTATACTTAGAGAAAATTGTTCAAGCTTACTTTAAGTGACAGTGTCAGAGCAGAAACTTGAATCGAGGTAGTCAGAATCAGTTTATTTATTTGTCACCTCTGTGTATACTGCACTTTTATCCATTTTTTCTAGGAATTTAATTTTCTGGAATGTCTTGGTATAGGTTATTTAATAAATGATAGATTATTTTTCTATTATAATAGATTACATAGGTAAGATAGATTATTCATAACATGGTTATATTGAGATCAAGGTTACAAAAGTATCCCTTTTTGCCTTGCAGAAGAAAATGTTATTCAAAGACAGATTATACCCTTAATTCTTAAAACTGTGTGTCATAGGTCGGTCCAGGAAATAGTTATGGATGACAAAAGTATACCCATTAAATAACCAGAGTACTTGTCATCCTGATGTGAAAGTACTTAGAAAAACACTAAAAGCTCTACGCAAATTTAAGGTTTATCATAACTGAAGGACAGTACATTTGTTTAAGCACATTGTTTATGAACACTTGTAATTTATAGAGTATACTTTTTATCATGACTATGTCTTGCTTTCATAGAGGATTGACAAAACACTCAGCAAGTGAGATGAGACAGACTTGTTTAATCATATCTGCACACAGTTGCAACGATATACACTGCTCCTTTGCTGTAACATTCTTGGCCTGATCTTTAAACACTCAACTGCTGATGATCTCAATGCCATCAATAGGAAATCTACGTTAACTTTAAATGATAATTTAAAGTCTTTAAGCAGAAATCCATGGCTACATTTAGAATTGAATTGCATCTTTTAAAAATCACTCTCTGTGGACATTTCCTTCTGTTCAGTAAAATGCAGGCACGTTCCAGGTGTAAGCACTTGCAGTTGGAATGCATGTTGTGACCCACAGTTGCCTTGCTTTCCTTTCCCTTGGGGAAAATCTACCAACCTGGTTTCAGACTGTCAGTAGGAAGATAGGTAGAATGATTTATAACCAGCCTTTGGCTGTTTACACTCAAGTACATGTAGCCAAACCACATTGTAAGGGAGAATGGAGTGGAAGATACTGACTCATTTTTTAGGACTGGCCCTAAAGCTCACAAGCATTAATTAATATTGAGAAAATTGAGTCTATTAATCAAAATAAGCAGTACACTAAAGAGCGTATTCTATACTAATAGAAACATTGAAAGCAACAAAATAACTTTAAATAGCAGAAAATGCAACATGCCAAGGTAATTTAAATATGTGATTTAAGATTATTTGGTATAAATGAAATACCCTTCCTAGTTTTATTTGTAGATCTCAGATCCCTTACTGGTAACAGGCAAATAAACAAGTTAATTTATTGGGTGGATATAAAAGGTTATATTAACCCAAGTCAAAGTTAAAGAAAGAGGAAGAGTATGGTTCAGTTAAATCTATGATAATGCAGATGCATACGCGCTAATCCACAAGAGTATGGTTTAGTGGTAAGAACTGAGTCTAAGTTTTACCAATGTAGAAAAAATTCTGAGATTTGAAGACAAATATACTTGAGGAAAAATCCTGATTCAACTAGCTACTTGCTAGTTATGCATCTCTAGATGAGTAGTTAACTTCTCTTGCTTCTGATTTCTTAGTCGTAAAATGATAATGACATCAGTTTTATGTTTCTTGTAAAGTTCAGATAAGCGAAAGGAAGTGGTTGCCACTTTGAAAGCATTGAATTGTGCTATTTTCTGACTTTCCTCTGTATTTCATTGCTTACTGAAAATGTCTCGGCCTGATGCTCCAGGCCTCCTCTAACTTGCTTCCACACCATTCTTCTGGCTTGATGCCCTACAATGCCCCATCCAAAAGTGATACTTGAGCCACATTGGTTGATACGCAGTCCTCAATTTTCTTGTATTGACTTTTGTACAAGATTTACTTTTTCCACATTAAAAGTGAACTATTTTTAGACCTTTCTTAAGTTAAAACCAGTCTTAGTTGTCTGATAATGATTTGAGGTTTTAAAAAAGACACTACTTATCTTTATTATTTATTGTTGGTCAGAAGGCCTATATTACTTAGGGGTTTTTGATTATTCATGTATTTTTAATTCTAGAGAAGCTTTTAAACTGGGTCTCCAGCATATTTTCAAGAGCGTGATGGAGTGAAGATTTTCCTCCTGCCCACACCCTACTTCCAATGTTCTTACTAGACAAAAGCAGATTCATGTAGCTTTCTGTAACTTTCTGTGTGAGTTATGTTTCACAAAAGGAAACTAAAACACAAAGTAAAACAAAAACAAATGGGAAAAAAATTTGTTTGATGGAGATTCAGATAGTGATCCAGAAATTCAAAAAATCAAACTAGTTAGGTTCAAATATTCAAAATTTTTGACCTAATATTCAAGTGTTAAATACGTGGTTCAAAATACATATTTTCAAGGATTAAAAAAAAATAATGAAGCATAGTAAACCAGTATGTTACATAGAGAGTACTGGCAACAAATGCATATTGGAGAGTGCAGCCTTCATTTGATTTACTATGTCTGTCTAATCAATTTTCCTATCTAATCTAGCAAACCTGTCTAATCTACTTATCTGCCTAGGTATTTACCTAGCTATCTAATCTATCTAGCAAATCTATCCATCTATGTATTTCATTGTTCATGCCAATCCCAACTTATCTACAAGTCAGATTCTTCCAGAATCCAGGCAGATTGTGGCCTCTGCAATAGTACAGATAAGAAATTATACTACCACTCCCCCGAACACACTTGTAATTATTTAATATCGAAGAGTATTTTGCCTTGAGAATAATGAGAAACACTGAATCAGAATCTGAAGTGACATCATTCTCCATATTCTTTTTCCCTTCTCTTTTATTCTATAATTGTTTCATGATTTGATCTCCCATAATCTAGCAGTACCCCTGCCAGACTCTGGGCTTCACCCAAGAAGTAATGTCCCATTTCTTGGGCCAGGGAGAAGAGAGAGTAGAGGCAGCCTCATTAGGAGAGAGGATGTCCAGGCAATGTGGGCATCCTACCACGCAGGTAGGGCCAAGAGTCCCTCTCCCAGGGTGCTTAATAAAGTCTTCCTATGAGGCTGGTCATTGGAGGTGCTTTCAGATCAACATGTTTATTGCTTGTTTGCCTAAGCCATTTAAACATTGTTGAGAGAGAATTATTTTGTTAAAATATAGTGGTAAATGGTGTGTGTGTGTGTGTACGTATGTATGTATGTGTGTGTGTGTATGTGTGTGTATGTATGTGTATGTGTATTTATATATATACACATGCACATATATAAAGATTCTAGTAACAGTTCCTTTTTTGATATATTTCTTAACTTTCATACGTTTGGATTTTGGGCAGATTTTCAGAAGTAGGATGTGTATAAATCAGATTATTTTATAAACTTACTAAACTTACTATTCTTAAGAAAAAATGCTTTATACTTCCTTCCTTCTCGCTCCTATCTCTGCCAAATTCCCATATGTCTCATTTGTCATTTGACTTCATATGTTAATTCCAGATAATCCCAGCACAAAATCACTGCTCTTCTAAACCTGTAAAATGCTATTTTGATGCTTACCTTTTTGTGGCACTTACAGTATATATAATTATTTGTTACTGTATCTCATGTTCTCTACTCTAATGCTGTCTTTTAAAATATCTTTGTTTTTCTCAATGCCCTGAGCTGAAGCAAATATGAAAAAGAGTAATTGACTATTATAGTCTGTTTAGAAATCTGACTGATCATTTGAGATTATAGATTTTTTCATAATATGAAGGCTGAATAGCTCACATCAATGTCAAGATCCAATTAATGTATGTGAGTCAAGAAAAGAAGTTAACACAATTAAATAAAATTAAGTAATGCTTTATGATTCCTTTAACTTTAGACACCAATGTACCATAGCACTGGATACATTTCCTAATATGATTAATTTTTCTTCCATGTTTCTTAGCTGTCTCTTTCTGGGACTGTCAACACTCCACTCAAATTTCCAGGTATGCTTTTTTTCGAATTTTCTTCCCTTGGCACACTGACACAGAAGTATCACAGGAAAATACTTACTATATTGTTATCCCAATTCAAAAGTTAATACATGTACTACATTTCCTTCTCTACCTCCTTTTGTGTATGTACAGGTGGAACACATGTGAGCCTTGCTGTCATCTTCACTGTCTTAACATTTATTGTTCTCTTTGGCTTAACTTCTGAAGCTATTAGGTGAGGTACACCTGCATTTGAGGAGAAAATGATGTTGTTAATCTCTGAAAGAGATATTTTTCATCCTCTATTTTAGAATTCAAAATCTTGGCAAATGTTAACGCTGTACCAGTTCCAGAAAAATAATTAAAATCTTAAGGAAAGGATCGTAATTATGATTTCTTAGGAAGACTTCAGTATAAATCCAACCAAGCATTTTTCATATCTTCAGATTTGTGTTAAAAATACTTCTGTTTAAAAAAAGGTGTCAATAATGAACTAAGAAGTAAAGTGAACCAATTTAACTTGCCCCATAGGAAGCAAATTAAAGCCTTATCTTTTTCCTTCTCTGAAGGCTATTAGACTTGAAAAGTAGGCTTTGTGAAGAGCCTCACTTGCACTATTAAAATAAGAAACTGAAATTAAAAATAAAAAGTAATTTTTTAGATTATATCCTGATGACTTTGCAGTTTGAAGCACAACTGAAAAATCTCTCATAGCTACTGTTTGATTTTACATCATTTAAAAAAACAATAGTATTTAAAAGTACACAAAGCAAAATAATATCAAAAGGAAATAAGATAAAATGAAAAGGAGTATCTTTATGATTAAAATCTTTTATGACCACTCAATATCATGGAAACAAAGAAAGGTTGCTTTTTATTGAGGATATGGTGGGTTGTACTTCTCACGTGTTATTTTATCCAATTCTCACAATAATTTGCTAAATTTAGTGCTGTCCAGTTTTACAGAGGAGAAAAACAGTGGTCAGGATATTTTAGGTTAATCATTTGTACAATGTCACACAAGCTGTCAACTGGCAATCAAACCCACAGCTCTCCTTTTCTCATTTTTAAATAATCTTTTTTTCTTAATACCAAAGTACAAAGGTTTTGCCAAGATTGTTAGGAGACTATGAAAACCAAAGGAATTATCCAGCTCAATAATGAGAAATCAGAAGAATAATTTTGTCAAGATATTTAAGTGGATCTTACAGTAAGGTAAAGAAGATGATGGGTAGCTATTTTTCCAGGTATGTTTTCTTATTTTCTAGTATGATTTAAGGAATATAATGTAAAGGTTAATATGACAATATTTTAAAAAATATTTTTTGAAAGGTGCGAATCCACATGATGGTCACCTGTTTCCTGAAGTTACTTAAGTTATGTTCTTAGAATGATTGCTTTCATTTCTAATTGTCAATAGTATTTTCATGTCTACTTGTCAATAGTATTCAAGGTATGGCTGCACCCAAATATAGAGGACTAATGATAACCAAGACTGTTTCAGCCCCCCAATTCTATGGCATAACAGTACATGTCACAAAATCAATAACTTTTGAAAAATAAATTAAAATACTCTCATAATCGCCATATAGAAAATATTTTGTCATTGCTCTTATTTTATACTTTCACCTTATATTATCTAAATTTTAATGATATCTGTAGATTTGATTCTAAACATAGGTATGAATTTGTTTAATCATCTTAATTAATTTTTAATTATTTTACAGTTATTAGGCTTGCTAAATAGGAAAAAGAACACTTAATTGATGATTAACATATTTAATAAGAATCAGAAAATGTAATATTTTAGTGCCTGGGGATACATAAAAGTCAAAAGAACATCACTATATGCTCACAGTTGCACATTATTGTGAGAGACAGACAATAAAAGAAAATATACAAATAAATGGTGTAATGCATTTGATGAAGAAAAGTTATGATAAAAAATTTAATTGGGTAAAGTTAGAGAGAATCTTGGGAGTAGGTGGTGATTGCTATTTTAGTTTAGGCAATCTACAGAACTTCACTCAGGAAATACCAAATTTTAGATGCCTGAATGATACAGATCAAGTCATGTCTTTGGGGAAACACTAACAATCTGAAGGCAGGTTATATATAAGGGTAAGAAAAATAAATTATGAGAACTCAAAGTATACAGGTGAGAAAGAATAATTATAAAAACCTGCATAAGAAAAATACTATAAAAGTGGCAGGAATAAAAATGGGAGAAATTAATTGTATGTTGCGGAAGAATTGGCTGGATGTTTATCAGTGTACACATGGTAAGTCTGTCCAACTTCTCTTGCAACCAGGTAAGTGTCTCCATGTGACAGGATCATGGTCAGTGAAAGAGTTAGAAGCATCACTTCCAAAACCTATTCAATAATCTGTCATTTGATGTTCTTACCACTTGTCCTTTAAAGCTCTGAAGGGTGGCAGAATATCCCACCCCACAATATGCTACTTTCATATAATGATTATTTTAAGCTAAAGGTGCTTGAAAACCATCAGATGCAAGAAGGAGAGCCCCAAATCACTACTTAGAAGAGAGTTTACCTACAGGGTTAACAAGACATTGGACTGTTGCTGGTGATAAAGGATCTTTTATTTTGTTATGGCACTGAGATTTGGAGGTGTATATGTTATTGTAGTTTTATCCTAACTATTATTAACCAATTTGCTAACATTAATAAGGTTTAAAGAGAGTCCGCCCCCAGGGGAATCTGCCATTTTAGAAACATAAAAGAAAAGAAAGAGGCCAGGCGCGGTGGCTCATGCCTGTAATCCCAGCACTTTGGGAGGCCGAGGCGGGTGGATCATGAGGTCAAGAGATCGAGACCATCCTGGTCAACATGGTGAAACCCCATCTCTACTAAAAATACAAAAATTAGCTGGGCATGGTGGCACATGCCTGTAGTCCCAGCTACTCGGGAGGCTGAGGCAGGAGAATTCCTTGAACCCAGGAGGTGGAGGTTGCGGTGAGCCAAGATCGCGCCATTGCACTCCAGCCTGGGTAACAAGAGCGAAACTCCGTCTCAAAAAAAAAAAAAAAAAAAAGAAAAGAAAGAAGTTAAAAAGGTTAAGTATTTTGTGTCAAGACTAGGTTAGGTGCCAGGGACCAAAAGATAATTAAGACAGAGTAACTTCCCTTGTGATGATAATAGAGATCATATTTTTTAGAGTTTTACTATTGTGCAGATGAAATTCTGTTTAATTTGACACATGTATGTCTCCATATGGAGCTGTGAGCAGGGTATTTACACCTGTCCTTACCGTCATTGATTTAAATACTTTAACTATGTCCTCTGATCTGATTCCAGCTATCAAGTACCCTTGCCATCCCACAATTCATTGTTGGGAAGCCAGTTGTAAATCACATAACCACTGGAGGAAAAACGCTAAGTATAAATGGCCAGAATCAGATTTTATTTTATGTTTGTTCACTTGTTTTGTTTTGGTTTGTGGCAGTTGTTCGTGGGTTTTGTTTCTATTAATCTGTGTTTCTAGGCCTTGCTTGGTGAGAACAAGATTTAAATCTGATGGTTTCATGAAGTTAGTGCCACCCTGTGAAAAACAACCTGGCCAGATGTCAGGCCTTTCTTAATTACACTGCCTCCCTCTATCATGGCCATCAAACTGTAACATTAATTATACTGCTTAACCTTTTACCACATGCTCTTGAATAATGCTATAAGTAATTTATTAAGTACTTACCATGTTGGATACTTCTCTAAATACAGAAAAAGTATTGTATATGTAGCTGTCATTAATTTTTGCAAATTATTTAGTAAAATTAACACCAATAAATAATGTTTTGTTCTAAATTCTTGATTTCTACCTAATTACTCTGATGGTTCAAAAAATTTAAAATGGTAAGTTTAGGGTAGTATGAAAAACTAAGGTATGCAACAGCATATTTTAATAAATTCATCCTTCTAATACTGAATATATCTCAATCTTGAGGGTATTTGTAGAATTGCTCCTTTTGGAAGATGTTTCAGGACAATCTAAATAATTTACTGATAATGCAATTAATTTCTTCTGAAAAGCTGCTAAATTATAGGCTAAAAAACTCTCAATGATGGTTGTAATCTTTTAAATTCCTAGGATCCGCCAACATCAGCATCTAAGTTCTTTGTTGTTCACATCAATTGTAACACCATAAAATAATCTTCAGATTGCTTTCTGGAATTTTGATATTGAATGTGAAGAAAGTAAGAATAATATTACCTTTTTGAGCTTTATGTTATTTTAATATATTATTAAAGTGAGATACCTTACCTGTGCTAAATGGTTTCATCTCATCTCCCTTGCAGGGTATTAGTAATTCCATTTTCCCATTACAGGAAGAGAGTAAAGTAGCTTGCTAGTTATCAGAAAGGTAAATTAACTTACCCCAAATTATATAGTAAATGTTGACACTGCAATTTAACCCATGTTTGTTAGACATATCCTCCCTCTTCTGCATTTGTTTCACTGTAGCATGTTATCTTAGTTCTAATGGAAAAGGCCAGAGGTTAAACACTGAGGATCCTCTCATGCCAGTTTAAGAAATTTCACCTTCACGTGGAAGGCAGTGGGAGAACCTGAAGCAGAATTCCTCCCTTATTCTGTAGCCTCATTGCCTATCATTCTTTCTTTTCCTGTCTGTGCTTTGACCATGCTAACCTTTCAGTTACTCAAAGTTTCTAAGTCACTTTCGGTCTCTGTGCCTTTGCTTACTCTAATCTTTGCTCATTTTGTATTTACTTCCAGTTAACTCTTCAAATCTCAGTACTCATGTTTTTTTTTTTTTTTTTTTTATGCAAAGTCTTGGCTGATCATCTGTGTTCTTGTTAGCCATCAGGTTTTATTTTTTGTTTATAGCAATCAAATACATTTGTTGAATGAGCTATTTAATGAATAAGGTACAAAGTGTAGGTGCAGACTATTAGGAGAACATGGGGGTACAAGAATATATTGTAAAGAGCTAGAAAGGAAAAGGAATAGTTTTCATCAAAAGGAATGGTAAGGGTAGTAGTAGAAGAAGAAATTGAAGGGACTATCAACATTCTCACACACCCTCAAACATCGGGTGAAATCTATTTTCATCTGATAAAAATATTGAAACTCTACTCCTCCCTACATACCCTTTCAGAGTTTTAGGTAAATTGCTCTAAAGCTAAATATATCAAGAAATTGATGTTGAAACTACTGATTTAAATGCATCATGAACACACTCTTACATTGTTACATTGCAACAGCTATTTTAATCTATAAAACCAATGTTTGCAATACATATTTTATTTAACATTTCACTTTCAATAATATACATAGGGGATTTTACAAGATATTCTAATAGGAAAATCTTATAACAGCCTGAACAATTTCTCTAATTATACTCAGTTCTATAAAAAATTATAAATTTCCACATAGATTTTGTGATAGTTTTTAAACATGCTGATGTGAAGAATAAGGATATTATATCACATGCCCATGACATGCCCCAGAATCATCAGTCAATGGGAAATTTTTAAACCTCTATATGTCTCAAACTGATCATATGTAAAATCATTCCTACCACAAATACTAAATTATTTCATGCAGGGTGACTGGAAGATAAAGGAATAGGATAATTACTGTCATTATTCCATTACATTTAAAATTGTTTTCTGCTTTAAACATGTGCTATTAGAAGAAATTTTCTCCATTATTTTGTTTTTCTACTTTTTATTCTTTCTTCTCTACATGTCCCCTTTATACGTATTCTTCAAACCCACTTTATAAAAAAAGTGAAATAATAAACTCCGTATTAGAGTTGGTCAAGGTTTGAAAGGGTCACAGCTTTCCTTTTCTCATGAGCCCAAAAACAACAGAGACAAATGAAATGTTATATTTTCCACTAGTTAAAAATTTCTTGGTGGGCGCAGTGGCTCACACTTGTAATCCCAGCACTTTGGAAGGCTGAAGCAGGTGGATCACTTGACGTCAGGAGGTCAAGACCAGCCTGCCAACATGGTAAAACCCTGTCTCAACTAAAAATACAGAATTTAGGCTGGTATGGTGGTACGTGCCTATAATCTCAGCTACTCAGGAGGCTGAGGCAGGAGAATCACATTAACCAAAAGGCGGAGGTTGCAGTGAGCTGAGATCTCACCACTGTACTCCAGCCTGGGTGACAGAGTGAGACTCCATCTCAAACAGCAACAAAAAAGTAAATAAATAAAAATTAAAAATAATCATTTCTTTAAAAACAAAGTTAGACTTCAAAATATGAAGGTCATATTCATAATGCTTCACACTATATTCAACCATAGATCTATTAAAACTAAAATGAAATGTTAACGATATAAAACATATAGTGGGCATTCTAGGTCACCAACCAAGCTTCCATGAGCTTTTCTTTTGTTGTAACAGAAACTTGATTTTACCTGGATATATTCTTCTAGAACAGAACCCTGCTTGACTCGAGAAAAGTCACCAACAGGGGTGGGCTCAAAAAGTCCATGGCGATTTTCTTATTCATGTGAAGATAAAGCCAATATATAGAAGAAAGCAGTGAACAGTGATATAGGAAGTAGAGATTGAATAAGAAATATTCTGGACTTCACATTATTTGAGAGAATAGAATTTCTCATCTTATAAAATCCATATAAATTTTATCTTTAATTACTTCCAAACAAAAACATCCTCAGTAAGTAACGGATAGGATTTGAAATGTTTAATGTAATGAGAAAACTTAGGCTCAAATTAGGCCCTGTGACATACCAAATCCCACAGATTGTTGTACAAAATAGAAGATATACTCAAATCACCCCGTTTCTATTATTCCTTTTATTATGGTAAGTGCTTTGCAATAAAGCTCATAATAAAAAAGGATAAACATAGGCTTCCAATGTCTCATGATATTCCACAATCCTGGAAATATATGAACACCTTCAATCTGTCAAAGAAAGCAAAGTCTTCAGTTCTTGTCCCCATGATTTTAATTATATAGCTTCAGAAATTACATGTTAAGCCCAAATATTTCAATGGAGCTCTGTATCATCATGCTTACTTATTTTGTTTATTAGACTGGTAATATGAATGATTTACTGATGGGACTATTAAGATCAATTGAATTATCAATATAAAATGGAGTTAGGGATTTCTGTTATGAGAGATTACTTACACTGTAGATTCTTTGGATATTTATTCCTGGAATGATAACACTGATAATTAACTGTTTAAGCCTTTTTTTTTTTTTTTTTTTTTTTTTTTTTTTTTTTTTTTTTTTTTTTTTTTTTTTTGAGACTGTTTTTCTCTTGTTGCCCAGTCTGGAGTGCAGTGACACAATCTTGGCTCACTGCAACCTCTGTCTCCCAGGTTCAAGATATTCTCCTGCCTCAGCCTCCCAAGTAGCTGGGGATACAGACACATGCCACCTACTTTTTGTATTTTTAATAGAGACTGAGTTTCGCCATGTTCACCAGTCTGGTCTAGAACTCCTGATCTCAAGTGATCCACCTGCCTCAGCCTTCCAAAGTGCTGGGATTACAGGCATGAGCCACCGCATCCAGCCAATTCTTTTAAATATACTAAAGTTAAAATAGGCCTATAGCTACTTTGATTTACAGTTTAAAAATTATTAATCTACTAGACAAGATAATGTCTTTAACACTTTTCCTGACTATGTCAGTTAGCTATTGCTGTTTAATATGCTATGTGAAACTTAGTGTCTTGAAAAAGCAAAAAATGCAAAAGAAAAAATATAGAAATGCAAATTAAACAAAAATGAAGAAAGAAAAAATAAAAACAAAAATTAAAAAGGATAGAAACAATAGAGAAAATAAATTTACATGCTGGCTATGTGGTTCTAATACCAATCATCTTCATAGCTTTGTAGACAGTGAGAGCATCAGTTGAGATGATTATCTTTGATTCATCTCAGTGTTGAGAAGAATAGTCTGGGTATATTCTCATGGCAGAGGAAAGGTTCCAAGAAAGAGAACAGAAAGCATTAGAACCTTTGAGGTCTAATGTCAGAACTCGTATAGTGATTATTTTAACTTTTCTCAGTGTTACAGTATCTATTTTTTTATTGACCAATCCTTACAGAGGTACAGATTTTATGGTCATTAGACTTGCACTGATCTCCCTTTAATATGAATAGGTCGAGTAGAATAGCATAAGAATCTGTACCCCCAAACAAAACTACAGTAAACCACAATATGAAGAGGGCAACTGTACTGGAAGTTCTTACTATCACAGCTTTCTTCTAAAATACACTAAGGAAAGGATCAAACATTTTAACAATTACCCATTTCTTGCCCTTGAAAAGATTCAAGATGATTCTGAGGAAAGAATAATTAAATCTAAAAAAAAGTTAGAAAATGAGAGTTATGAAAGAAACTCCAAGACCAGATTTATTCATGAAAGACACACAGGATTTAGCATATAGTATACTTAATGACTAAGATTTAATATAGTGACACATAAGAATACACAGCCAAATCTGTAGGAAAAAAAGACATCAAGCAAAATCTGGACAACTCCCTATGCAGGCATCTTAAGCTCTGCCTGAAGACTAGCAGAGCATGCTCTTATAATCATGAAATGCAGAAATACGTGCAAAATATATTTGCCCAGTGTAACCTGTTCAAGTCTATTTTTTGGGTGTGTCTGGGGGTGCTGGTAACACAGGCACAAAAAATAACAGTAAGTATTTAATATTGTTTAAGGAAAGCAGGTAACGAATGCCCCCGATGATAAAAATAAAAATCGTACAATGAAGAAACCGTTTAAAAGCCAATTTCCCAGAAATAACTAAGGACCAACTCTCTAAAAAGACCTTTTTAAGAAAAATAGCTTCACATATTATCTAAGTTAAAAAGATAATTGGAACCCAAATAAAAACAGAATTGGATCCAGAGGCAGAGCAAGGTTGAATAGAACCCTGCAGCAATTGAACCCCACCCCCAGTAGAATCACCAACTTGGACAACTATCCATATAGGAAAGTACCTTTATGAAGAACAAAATTTAGATAAGCCATCACAGTATCTAAGAAAGAAGAAAGTAGCATCGAAGAGAGTAGGAAAGACAGTCTTGAACTGCTAACACCACCTCTCCCATATCCCCCACCCAGCCTGGCAGCAGTACCCGCAGTGTGGAGAGAGAATCTTTGTGCTTGAGGGAAAGACAGTGCAGTGATAGTGTGACTTTGTATTGGAACTTAGTGTTGCACTGTCACAGCAGAAAGCAACATGAGACACAATCCAGCTGACACTGATGAAGGCATCAGTTTTGACCATCCCTAATCAGAGGGAAATCATCCAATCCAGTGGTCAAAAGCTAAGTTCCAGTTAGCCCTGCCTCCACAGGTAAAACACTCTGGGGTTCTAAATAAACTCGAAAGGCAGTCTAGGCCACAGGGACTGCAATTCCTGGGTAAGTCCTGGTGCTGTGCTAGACTCATCAACTGGACTTGGGGTGCATGCTGCCAAAGAAGACCAGCAGTCGTGACCAAGACAGTACTTGTATCACCCCTCTCCCAACTCCCAGCAGTGCAACTTTCAGCTTTGTGAGGTGCTCCTTCCTCACACTGGAGAAGTGAGAGTATAGAGGACCTTGTCTTGAAATTTGGACATCAACTCATGTCCCAGTAAAACAGAGCACCAGGAAGAATCCTGAGGTCCACATTCAAGGCCCTAGCTCCCAGATGACATTTTTAGACACAACATGAGCAAGAAAGGAATCCACTGCCTAGAAGGGAAGTGCCCAATTTTTGGAGGATTGATAACCTGCTGACTAAGGAGTCCTTGGGCTTTGAGTAAACATCAGCAGTAGAAAGGAAGTACTGTCGGCCTTGGATCAAACCCAACCCATTGTGACCCAGTGCATTTGCAGGTGCAGTGGCCATGAGGAGAGACTTCTTACGCTTAAGAAAAGGAGAGGGAAGAGTAAAGGGGACTTTGTCTTAACAGCTTGGGCACCAGCTCAGCTGCCATGGGATAGAGCATCAAGAGGCTGGGGTTCCCAATTCTAGGCCTTGGATACTGGATGGCATTTCTGGAAATGCCCTGGGCCAGAGATGACTGCTCTGAAGGAACAGATCCAGTTACTCAAAGTTCCACTTCCCTAATCACGGCACCATCTATCCCTCAAGCACACAGATCACCAAAGCTAACTGAAGAGCCTTGTGATTTAAGTGAAATATCAGTGTTAGCCAGGCAGTACTTGCTACTGACATGGGGAAGTTGGGGTCATAGGTAAAACTCATTCTGCATGAAATGAGAGAAAAGAATAGAATGGATTTAATCTTAGACTTTGAGAGACTGCTCAACCACAGTCACATAGAGCACCAGATAGATTCCTAAGGTTCCTGACTGTATGTAGCCTGAGATTCTGGATAGCATTTCAGGACCTGCCGTGAGCCAGGAATGAGCTCACTGATGTGAAGAAAATAACACAAGCATGAATGGATTCATCACCAGGTGACTGAAGAGCACTTGGGAACTGAGTGAACATCAGTGGTAGCCAGGCAGTGGTTGTTGTGGGCCTTGGATAAGATCCAGGGCTGTGCTGCCTCTGGGTCCCACCCAGTGCAATCCTAGTGGTGTTGGCCATGGGGGTGCCTATATCAACCCTCCCCCAGGCTCCAGGCAGCTCAGCACGGAGAGAGACTCCATCTGTTTGGGAAAAAGTAAGAAAAGAGAACAAATCTCTGCCTCGTAGTCAAGGGAATTCTCCTGGATCTTACCTAAGTTCACCAAGGTGGTATCTCTAAAAGTATGTAAGACTCACAGTGTTACTGGGCATGTGTTGCCCCATAATGCAGATATGACTGTAGTGTCCAAAGAGTTAGAAGACAAGACTCAATTTCCTTGGAGTACTTGGAAAGTACTACATTCTCAAGAAGAATGGGTACAAACAAGCCCAGACTGCAAAGACTACAATACCTACCCCTACCCCTTTAATGTACAGACACTGATGAACATCCACAAGCACCAAGACCATCCAGGAAAACATGATCTCACAGCACAAAATACGGGACCAGTGACCAATCTTGGAGAGACAGATATGTGAACTCAGAAACTTCAAAATAGTTGTTTGAGGAAGCTCAACAACATTCACTATAACACAGAGAAGAAATTAAGAATACTATCAGATACATTTAGTTAAGACTGAAATAATTTTTAAAAATCCAGCAGAAATTCTGGGAATGAAAAATTCAGTTAACATACTGAAGAACACATGAGAGTCTCTCAACAGCAGAACTGACCAAGTGGAAGAATGAGAGAGTTTGAAGACAGATATTTCAAAATACACAGTCAGAAGAGAAAAAGGAAAAAAGAATAAAAAGCAATAAAGTATACTAACAATAAAGTATGCTAACAAAATCTAGAAAAGGTTTTGTTAGCATACTTTATTCCTTTTTCTTTTTTCTACAAAGTCTCAAAGGGGCAAATCTGAGTTATTGGTCTGAAAGAGAAGGTAAAGAGAGAGATCAGAATAGAAAATTTATTTAAAGGACTAATAACAGAACTTTGCAAACCTAGAGAATCATGTCAATATTAAGTACAAGAAGGTTATAGAACATCAAGAAGACTTAACTAACCCAATAACACAAATTTAAGACATTTAATAATTAAACTCCCAAAGGTCAATGTAAAAGAAAGTATTATGAAAGCAATAAGATAAAACTAACAAATAACATATAAAGGAGCTTCAATATGTCTGGCAGCCGAATTCTAAGTGGAAACTTTACAGACCAGGGGAGAGTGGCATGCCATATTTAAAGTGCTGAAGGAAAAGAACTTTCATCCTAGAATAGTAAATCCATTGAAAATATAATTCAAACATAAAGTATAAATAAAGGCTTCGCTGGACAAAGAAAAGCCAAGGGATTTCATTAATACCAGTCCTGTCCTATAAGAAATGCTAACAAAATTCTTCAATTGGTGGGGGAGGGAAAGGATACTAATCAGTAATAAGAAATAATCTGAAAGTATAAAACTCCCTGACACTGATAAATACACTGAAAAATGCAGATCGTAACACTGTAATTGTTGTGTGTTAACTAATTTTTTCTAGAAAAACTAGACAGACTATAAGATATAAATAGAAATAAAAAGTTTAAAAAGTGGAAGAATAAAGTGTAAAGTTTTTGTTATTACTTTTTTCTTTCCTTGTTTATACAATCAGTAGGAAGCTGTCATCAGTTTTTTAAAACATAAAATTGAAAGATTATTTGCAAGCCTCATAGTAAACTTACAAAACATACAACAGATACACAATGAAAAAAATATGAAGGAGAGTAGAGATCCAGGATGGCCAATTAGGAGCAGCTGAGGATTGCAGCTCCCAGTGAAAGTGTGGAGGGTGAGTGGATGCTGCATTCCCAGAAGGATTTGTATTGCCCACAGACCAGGAGATTCCCAGGGGGAGGAGCCCCATGGGTCGCCAGCACAGCTGGTTTGGCCGTTGCAGTTGTTTTCACCAGTGCGGCTGTTTTCGCCGGTGCTGCTGTTTTGGGTGGCGCCCTGGCGCAGCGGTTCCCTATACAAAATAAGTGGGTCCAGGTGCCATTTTAGCTGGCAATTGGAGCTCCGGGAAGGCAGAGCTGCCCATTCATCTGCTTAAAAAAGGGGACTGAAACAGGCAGCCAGGCCAGGAGATTTCCCAGGCAAAAAAAATGCCACGAATCTCAGCGTCTGAAGTTTCAGCTGGCACAGTGGGTCGCTGCATGGGAAATCACACAGATACCAGTGCCTTTTCAACAGGCCACTGGAAAACCTGGGAGACAGTTGACCATTCAATTAAAACAAAAATTAAATTAAATTAAATTAAAAAAAAAAGTACTGAGGCAGGGAGCCAGGTGACCAGGCTTAGCTGGTCCCAGCCCCACAATAAAACAGCCATCATAAACGCTCTGGATCGAGAGTTTCACAGCAAGCACAGCTGAACCCATGATGGTCCAGCTCTGTGGAGGAGGGGCGTCCTCCATTACTGAGGCAGTCTGCCACTACGAAGGTAGTTTGCCATTGCAGAGGCAGCCCGCAATTGCCAAGGCAGTTCTAACTACAACGGTATAAACAGGACTGCAGGGAAGTTCACACGGCAGCTGGGCGGAGCCCACAGCAGCTCAGCAAAGCCTCTGCAGGCAGTGACTAGGCTGCCTCATTGCTGGGCAAGGTAGCCCTGAGAAAAAGACAGCAGCACAAGGGAAACTCATAAAGCCCTAACTCCCCAGGACAGAGCACCTGGGGAAAAAAAGGGGTTTATGAGTTCTGCTGCAGCAGACTTAAACGTACCTGCCCAGCAACTCTGAATGAACAGCAGAGCTCACAGCTCAGCACTTGAGCTCCTGTAAAGGATACTCTGTTGCCTCAAGCAGCTCCCTGACTCCCATATATCCAATGAGTCACCTCATAAAGGAGAGCTCAGACTGACATCTTGTGGGTATTCTTCTGGGACAAAGACAGCAGAAGAAGAAACTGGCAGCAAACCTTACTGTTCTACAGCCACTGCAGGTGATCCCGAGGCAAGCAGGGCCAGGAGTGGACCTCAGCAGTCCTACAGCAGAGGGGCCAGACTGTTAGAAGGAAAACTAAGAAACAGAAAGAAATAACTTCATCATCAACAATCTGGATGTCCAGTGAGAGACCCTGTCTGAAAAATCACCAACCACAAAGACCACACAAAGATAAATCCACAAAGATGGGAAGAAACCAGCGCAAAAAGGAGGAAAACACCCAAAACCAGAATGCCTCTCCTCCTACAAGGGATCACAACTCCTCACCAGCAAGGGAACAAGGCTGGATGGACAATGAGTGTGATGAAATGACAGAATCAGGCTTCAGAAGGTGGGTAATAAGAAACTTCTGTGAGCTAAAAGAACATGTTCTAACCCAATGCGAAGAACCTAAGAACACTGAAAAAAGATTTGACAAAATGCTAACTAGAATAATCAATTTAGAGAGGAATGTAAGTGAATTGATGGAGTTGAAAAACACAACACAAGAATTTTGCGAAGCATACACAAGTTTCAACAGATGAATCGGCCAAGCAGAAGAAAGGATATCAGAGGCCAAAGATCAACTGAATGAAATAAAACGAGAAGGCAAGAGTAGAGCAAAAAACAGTAAAAAGGAATGAGCAAAGTCTCCAAGAAATATGGGGCTATATGAAAAGACCTAATCTACGTTTGATAGGTGTATCTGAATGCGACGGAGAGAATGAATCCAAGCTGGAAAACACTCTTCAGGATATTATCCAGGAGAACTTCCCCAACCTAGGAAGGCAGGCCAATATTCAAGTTCAGGAAATACAGAGAACACCACAAAGATATTCCTCAAGAAGAGCAACCCCAAGGCACATAATTGTCAGATTCACCAGGGTTGAAATGAAGGAGAAAATGCTCAGGGCAG
>PVKV010015166.1:0-54836 GCA_004027835.1 Alouatta palliata
CAATTCTCCTGCCTCAGCCTCCCGAGTAGCTGGGACTACAGGCACGTGCCACCATGCCCAGCTAATTTTTGTATTTTTAGTAGAGACGGGGTTTCACCATGTTGACCAGGATGGTCTCGATCTCTTGACCTCGTGATCCACCCGCCTCGGCCTCCCAAAGTGCTGGGATTACAGGCGTGAGCCACCGCGCCCGGCCGCTCGAGTGATTTTTAAAAAATAATTACTGTATTCATTGAGTATTTTGCAATCGTGTTTTCAAATTAAAGCCCAACATAATGGTGAAATGCCTCTGTGAAAATGGATTATATAAAAATGAAACATTTCAATACATTTGAAATTATTTACCAATGCAAGATCAGAAATATGATCCTTTGAAACTCTAAATCATGACAAATCATCTTCTCTCTCAACAACAACCAAAAATAGACAAGGTTATTGCACTCCATTGTCGATAAAATCACCTTAAGACTATGTTATCACACATTGTTTTTCCTTGATATTTATATTCACTAGCAACTACGAATATGTAAAATAAAATTTTGATGTATAGAATTGTCATCTATAAATTAGAATATCAAATTTTCCTTTGAAATCAAACAATAATAATAACACAAACTTCAATTTTAAATATAAAATATAATATTAACAGCTTATAAATGGAAACAAATTTGCTGATTCCTCTGTTATCCATAGTGTAACTTAAGTTATACAGCAATGAAAATGCTGCAATACAAACTATCCCTTTTTCTTGGTGGTGAATCATACACATTGCACTTTTCAAGGAGGAAACAGTATTTTCAAATGGAATAAAAGTAAATATCAGCTAAAGTAAGAAAATACTTAGTTAAAGCTCATCCTACTCCCACCATTGTCGATTAAAGTTCTACTCATAGTTTTCTAATTGTGTACCAAGAATCTAAATAGCGCAAAGTGATGCAAAACCTAAATGGTTTAGGTCATCATATATTAATATAAATTACACAGTTAATTCATACCTTATTACAATCAACTGTGACATCTTGGTTATGAATATTCTTTTAATAAGATAATAGAAAAAAACATTACTGTGGCAGAGACAAAGTAGAAAGGAAAATGGTAAATAGAATCATAAATTTGTATTCACCATTATCTTCACTTTCCTCTCCTTTACTGAGTATTTATTTCAAAGAACAGAGCACCTAACTCTCTTTTTCCAAAATGTACTTTCTGGTTAGATGGTTCATCAAAGGGAACACCAAACAGGAAACACAGGGATATATATTTCAGGCCACAAATTTTCTCCCTGGAAAATTTATGTCTGTGGATTCCCTGCTTTCTTCTTTCCCCTCTGTATGAGTCAGCTGTAACTTCCTGTAGTTTTGGTGTTCTTTCGACCCATGTCACCTTCTTAGGACAGATGGCGTGTTCCCGCACTCGCTAGCAGCACAGAATTATGGCCTCTTCTTCAGCTAGAGGGCAGTAAAAAGTCACTTCAAGGTACAAATGATAGAAGACTTGACTCCAAACAAAACCAGGCCTCAGCTTTTAACTATAATATATGGGAAAGAAAATCAAACAACCAAAACCAAACAGACAAATTCAATTAACCTTATATCCTTTTTGAGTCCAGACTGACTTAGTTTAAGGTCATTTTCTCCCAGAGTATTTGTTGCTTGAGGTACAAGCACATGGAGATGCTAATTCTATCATTATTTTGTTTTCTTAAGATTTAAGGCCCTCCAAGTCAGAAATCATCTAACAAGCTGACTTTTGAGAACCTGGAAGAAAAGTAATTTAAAAGAGATGTGATAGTAGTCTTCAAATCTCAAAAGGTGTTAACAAAAATAAGACGAGTTACTTAGGAGAAACTTTGAGATGGACTTAAATGTCATTCCCTCAAAGCGTTCTTTATATAAGTCAATTTAGATAATGACCACTTGAATGTTATGCCCAAAGCTGAACAGTTGGTTTATGGTAGAGAGGTGAGGAAAAGTTACAAATGGACACTGAATGGTTATGCTAAGTACTAGGGAAACGAACACATACAAGACGTGGAACTGATCGTTCAAGAAAGCACGGTGCACTGGCAAAACTGCAATTTGTATCTACAACTCAAACGTCATGGGGCAATGCTAAAACCACAAGTAATCTTTATGAGTCACACGTGCCAAGAAGACCACACAGAAGTTTGGGGTCAGAGCCATCAATTGTAATAAACTATTTATTTCCCTGAAAATTCTCCTCTGCATTCTCCCTAGACAATTTTAGAGGGCTGGTTGAGGATGCAAGTGCATGGGGTCCTGGCCATCTCTAGCTTTCATTGTACCTATTATGAATCTTTAAATAATTGGATTGATTCTTACCATTAGTGAAATCCATACTTTTTTATTTTTAGTTTTCAATTTTTGTGGCTACATAATAGTTATACATATTTATAGTTGCACGTGATATTTTGATCCATTCATACTATGTGTAATGGTCAAATCAGGGTAGTTAGGATATCCCTCACCTCAAACATTTATCATTTCTTTGTGTTAAAATTATTCCAATTTCACTCTTCTAGTTATCTTGAAATATAAAATAAATTATTGTTTAATTGCCCTATTTTGCTATGAAACACTAGATCTTATTCCTTCTATTTAACTATATCTTTGTATCCATTGTCCAACCCTTTTTTACCCTCCTTCTCTAGCACTCTTCTCAGTCTCTGGTGGCCATCATTCAACTCTTGAGATCAATTATTTTAGCTCCTACTTATGAGTATGAACATGCTATTTTTGTATTTTTGTGTCTGGATTATTTTATGTAACATAATGTCCTGCAATTCCACCCATATTATTACAAATGCTGAGATTATTATTTGTCTTTTTCTTGTCTCTTTTCTTTTCTCTCTCTCTTTCTCTCTCTCTTTCTTTAAAGCTCACTGCAGCCTCAGTCTCCTGGGTTCAAGTGATCTTCCTGTGCCTCAGCCTCCCAAGCAGCTGGAACTACAGGCATACATCACCATTTTTTTTCTGGAGAGACAGGGTCTCAAACTAGTTTGAGACCAGCCTGGTCTCAAACTCCTAGGCTTAGGTAAACTATTCATCAGTTCTGATGAAAACTTGGTTTTATTCCATATTTTGATTATTATAAATAGTGCTGCAATACATATGGGATTACAGATATTTCTTAGTTATAGGAACTTCCTTTCTTTTGGATACATATCCAGAAGTGGGATTGCTGAATTATATGGTAGATTTATTTTTTTTTTTGAGACACCTTTATACTTTTACCCATAGTAACTATGCTAATTTGCATTCTTCACAGAAATAGAAACATAATCCTAACATTTATATGGAACCATAAAAGATTCAGAATAACCAAAGCAATACTTAGCAACAAACAAACAAAAACAACAACAACAAAACAAAGCCAAAGGCATTACATTACTTGGCTTCAAATTATACTAAAAAGCCATAGTAACTAAAACAGCATGGTAGTGGCATTAAAAACAGGCACATTGAAAAATGGAACAAAATTGAGAAACCAGAAATAAATTCATGAATGCAATCTATGAATTTATAGTCAATATATGTTTGATGAAAATGTTAAGAACATACATTGGGGAAAGGACAGATTATTCAAAAGCATATACTTTGACTTATTTTATGGGAGAAATTGTAGCTGTATTACTGGCTTCCATAGTTTTACTCTTTAGTACTTTGTTTTATACACAAAATATATTTATGTAAAGACAGGCTAAGACCAAGAACTCAAGGAATTTCTGTAAGAATCCAACAAAAAGGATAAAATACAAACATTAAAATTTTGCCTCACACATTATAATAGGTACAAATTAGGCTTTACACAGCTTCTAACATTTATTTTATAATGATCAATGCCAAAACCAAATTGCCACTTAATGAGCTAACAGGCAATTCCATGTGCAAATGTATTATGATTTACATCTCATCATATATAACTCTTATACTTCAAGGATAACATGAGATTCCGTAAGTTTTTGCTAGTGGTGATCATGAAAGACTTTCTCATTACATTAACCTATCATGGGGTTTTGAAATCCATTGACTAAGTTGTCCAGGGCAAGTCTGGAGTGCAGAAATATTTGCTGAATCTAGAAATTTAGCATAATTATGCTACCTTCTTTGAGATCTTGCTAACTTCTTAGTGTATTCCTGGAGAGGTACGCAGCTTCTGGCTGCTCCAGGGACAGAACTCACGCTTCTTGCTTTGCAAGGGCATTAGGTGAAATTGCTCTCTGTTTCTTTTTTACTCTTTTTTATTCCTACTCTGCTCCCCTCAACAATATTCAAACCCTTTATTCTCTCTATTTTCAAGACACTTAGATTTTAACAAATACATATGCTCCATCTAAATTTTCTCCTATGTGACTGTTTTTGATGAGACAAGGTACAATATAGAAAGAACAAATCAAACACATTTCCTATAACTTTTCTTGCCCAGTGCCCTTCCTCAAGCACTGCACAGTGCTCTCCCTTCCTGGGAACTTGTGGAGTACAGGCAAATGGTAGTGGTTCTATAACAAGTAAAGGTGCTGAGAGTCAGTGATCTGGGCTGTCTGACTGGAGGGAATCATTTCACTGAGTAAATCCTGTTTAATTAGAAAATCTACATACTTCTCTCGGGAGGCTGTGCAACATATCTTCTCACATGCTGAATGACAGCCTTGACCTGCTCCTTCTGGGTCTGTTCACCTTTCACTATCTTGCCTCTCAACACCCTGGGGCCATACCTGAGGCCATGTTACCAGCTACCCATTGTGTCAAACAGTCTTCTAATAAGGTAAATGGATAAAGAACACACCTATTTTGTTTTTTGCAGATGTTTATGCCTCACTTTCTTTACCTGAATAAATTCTTCTTTTGAATTAGGATTTAATTAACTTTCTTGGTATTTTTTTCCCTATTTTTACTTTTCTGGTTTCATGGTATCCCATGAACATACTTATTATATTACTTAACCTCCTTGTATTCTTTCCTTCTCTTCCTCTTCTTCTCTTGTCCTCCCTTTATTGCTCCTCCTTTCCCTTCCTCTCCTCCTCTTCCTCTCCTCTGCACTTCTTTTCCTGATATGGTTTGGCTGTGTTGCCACCCAAATCTCTATTGATTTGTAGCTCCCATAACTCCCACATGTCATGGGAGTAACCCAGTGGTGGGCATTTGAATCACGAGGGTGGGTTTTTCCCATGCTGTTCTCTTGACAGTGGATAAATCTCATGAGATCTGAGGGTTTTATAAATGGGAATTCCTGTAGAGGCAAGCTCTCTTTTGCCTGCTGCCATGTAAGACGTGAGTTTGCTCCTCATTTGCCTTCTGCCACGATTGTGAGACCTCTCCATTATCTGGAACTGTAAGTCACTTAAACCTCATTTCTTTATAGATTACTCCATCTTGGATATGTCTTTATCAGCAGGGTGAGAATGGACTGATACATTTCCCTTCTCTTTCTGTTGCATGCACATGCTTGTTTCCCTTAACAGCATGACAGCATGCTTCATGGACACACTGTAAAGAGTATGTTAACATATGATTTATATTGGTTAAATGAAACACTGAACATGTTAGTAAGTGGATAAATGGGCAAAATAAGCAATTTTGGCTTTATTGTTGAACTATACCCCCTTTGGCTGAGATGTTTATTGCAAGCAAAATTTTACCCCTTTAATCTGAGAAAATAGTTAAATGTTAACAGCACTGCTCACGTATTTATCCACCCATAGGTAGCTTTTGTTTATCTTTTGGAAAGCTTTCATTCAGAAGATAAAAGAATCAGAACTTAACTGGCCCGAGATTTCTTTTCTAGTGTTTGTCATTAGTTCCTTCAGCTCAGTAGGTTTGGGAGGCTGTGTCTAGTTAAAGCTATACAATCTATACAAAAATACAAACTATTTGGACAAAAAATTGCTAAAGGGACCTCAGAGGAGAAGAATGAGAGAGCAGAGAGTCCCAATGAGCTCATGTGGAAACAGGATTCATTAAATTTGGAGAGAAAGGTATACATCAATTTCAGAAGCTAGTGAATTTTTGTAAGAAGGGAATCCACAAGGCTAAATTATGAGTAGAAATTTCAAAATTCATGAAAAGATATGCATTAGTGAAATTTGAAACTAAATTATTTCATATAAATATATGAAATATATTAAATATAAAAAAAGATCTAAATTTCTAACAAATGTTTAAGGTTTTGTAAAACCTGGATGATTAGAAGAAAAATTTGGGTCACACAAAACATCTCTTGTAACATTCACTTTTGCCTTCTAAGTTGTAGTTAAACATCAGTTCGGAAAAAGCATGAAAGTATCATAATTAGTTCCCTTCGTGCACAGTTAAGGAGATGGACACTAGCAGATGAAGGAAGGGTTGCTGTGCTTCATTATCGTTATTTTCGAGTAATATTAATTAAGCCACCTTCTGTGCTGATGGTGGAACTTAGTGGTCCACAGTAGAAATGAAACAGATGTCGTCCTTGACCTTATAAATCACAGGAATAAAACATATGGCATTGTTTTACATATGCCCCAAATAAAAAGCAACTAAATATAACATGATGCTTGAAAATCTATAATTGTTCAGCAGAAAAATGTTTATCACCAGTTATTTAGTACAAAAGCAATGTAATGATATACTTCCTTATAAATATTATTGACTGGTGCTTTGATTTCTATAGGATAGAAATTTCCAGCTTTCTCTCCAGCAGTTTTGTAGTATTTCAAATCTCCACCAGCAGGAAGTGAAAGTGCTGATCTTGGGAAATGTTCTCAAGCACTGGATATTATTGATCCATTTTAAGTTTTTCCAATATAATTGGTCAACAGCAGAGTGATGGCAAACGCTATGGTATATCAGTATTTTTCAATATTATGTAGCCATAGAAAATAGTAAGTTGCAAATTTTTACATTGATATGAAAAAGATGTCCATGTCACAAAAAGCAAAAGATTGTCAACTGAGAAAATGAAATAAGGTTAAGTAAATTTAATGAATCTTTAACCCACTGATTCCAGTGTCTAAAATAACGATCCAAGCATCACAGTTAAAACAGCCGAAACAAAGCATAAATGACAAAATATAAGCTTTAGCTATATTTCTCTCCCAAAATGATAAAGGGAATTAAATTCATAGCCTGCAGCGAGTCCCTAATAAAGTGAAGGTGTCATTATCTAAATCATGTAGTAATTTTCACAGCCTCTCACTGCTTTTGCTCTTTCATCACTTTAGTGCTTGTCTAAATGGAGTGACTATTCTTTTCTCTAAGTCCTTCCTTTCCATCCATAGTTTCCCTATTTGGGTCAGTCTTTTTTCATGCTTTGACTTAGCTTCACAGAGGTCCCCCTTGAGGGTGGTCAACAAAACAGAAACAGATGACAGACAACTTCTTATGTTGAAAATATGTACATGTTAATAATTATTGAAATCATTACATAATGCCATTCTTGTTAAGTAAATAAAAGTAAAAAACCCAATGTATATTAATTCTATTAATTCTAAGTGTCAGCTTTTGTTAGTAGGAATAGGAGGGAGTAATGGAGAAATTAACTTAATACAAATTAAAATAATATTTGTTTGCAATGCATTACATTTGTAATTAAAACAAAAATAAAATGCAAGAAGGAAAGTATATGAAAATGGAAGAATTAATTTGTTGGCTTGTTTGTGTGTTTTAGACCTCATGTACATAGGATTAAATTAGTGGCTCAGTATAAAAATATTTTCCAGCCAGGTGTGGTAGCTCACGCCTGTTATCCCAGCACTTTGGTAGGCCAAGGTGGGTGGCTCACTTGAGGTCAGCAGTTTGACACTGGCCTAGCCAATATGGTGGAACCTCATTTCTACTAAAAATACAAAAATTAGCCATGTGTGGTGGTGCATACCTGTAGTTCCAGCTACTTAGGAGGCTGAGGCAAGAGGATCCCTTGAACTTGGGAGGCAGAGATTTTATATTATTATACAGATTATCCCTAGTCTCTACCCCACTTACGTCCTTGTTTCTTCCTGGCATTCATTATAATTATGGAATAGATTGAATATTTCAAAAATATACATTGTGTTTTTTGGGATATGAGGGTGATCATCATTTTAAAACAAACAGTGTATTTTACTTCACCCTTAAACAGTCACGTGTCACTTAACGACAGGGATATGTTCTGATAAATGCACTGTTAGGTGATTTTGTGGTTGTGTGAACATTGTAGGGTGTACTCACAAACCCGGATGATACAGCCTACTACATATCCAGAGTATATGGTATAGTTTATCATTCCTAGGCCACAGATCTGTGCAGCACATTATGTGCTGAATATTGTAGGTGACTGCAATACAATGGTAAGTATTTGTGTATCTAAACATGTTTAAACATAGAAAAGGTATACTAAAAATATGTTATTATAATCTTATGCGACTACCATCATATATGTGATCTATCATTGAATATTGTCCTGTAGTACATGACTGTATTCTACATTAAACTATGTTTTTAAGAGCCATCCATGTTGCTGAATGCAAGTGTGATAGTCAAAATACTGAATATTTTTAATGTGGCATGAATCCTGATTAGTGAAATCAGACATTGGCATAAATAACTGCTGTAATCATACCTACACAAATCAGCTTAACATTAGCGCGGGACACATGTACACCTAATGAACTGTTTCTAGCCCCTACATAATATTCCACTGTGTTCTGTAGTATCCAATGCATCATAACCATGGCTGCATGTACTGTCTTCTACTCTCTACTTCCATAAGCGATACAGCAGTGAACATTGTCATGAAGGTCAATCTATGTGATAAAGTCCCTGGTTTATGTTACTTAGGATGAATGCATCATGGGTTACATGCATTTTCATTTCAGTAAGGGCTATCAAATCGTCACTTAGAAGTGTTATTCACATTCTCAACAACAGTGTAGGAGATTTCAATATTCCTCTAAATGTTCCTAATGCTTACTTCACTGACTACTTTTTACATAATTTATGAGTGGAAAAAGGCATCATTGCTTTACATATAATTAAATTTGAGTTAATTTGATAATTTCCTAAAAAGTTGTTTGATATTTTGGATATATCTGGAGGAGAAAGATTGATCTGCAATTTTCCTTTGTGTCAAGACTTTGGGTTTGAAATCAAGGTTATTCTAGGAATACAGCTAACCAGGGAGGTGAAGGTGCTCTACAACAGTAATTACAAAACACTGCTCCAGGTAATCAGAGATGGCACACGCCAATGGAAAAACATTCCATTGTCATGGATAGGAAGATTCAGCGTTGTTAAAATGGCCATACTGTCCAGAGCAATTTATGGATTCAATGTTATTCCTATCACACTGCCAATGGTACTCTTCACAAAATTAAAAAAAAACTATTATAAAATTCACATGGAACTAAGACAGTTCTCAACATAAAGGACAAAGCCAGAGGCATCGTGTCTGACTTCAAACCATGTTACAAGACTACAGTAACCGAAACAGCATGATACTGGTACAAAAACAGATACACAGGTCAATGGAACAGAATAGACAGCCCAGAAATAAGCTGTATACCTACAACCTTGTCATCTTCCACAAGTAGACAAAAACAAGTAATAGGGAAAGGATTGGCTACTTAAGGAATCGTTCTGGGATAACTGGCTACCCATACACAGATTGAGACTGGACACTTTCCTTATACCATACACAAAAATCAACTCAAGGTAGATAAAGACTTAAATGTAAACCTCAAACTATAAAAACCCTGGAAGATAACCTAAGAAATATCATTATGGACATCAGATCTGGCAAAGATTTTATGATGAAGAGGTCATAGCAACTGCAAGAAAAACAAAAATTGACCAGTGGGACCTAATGAAACTGAAGCGCTTCTGCACAGCAAAAGAAACTGTCAGCAGAGTAAATAGACAAACTACAGAATGGGAGTAAATACTTGCCAACTATGCATCTGACAATGGTCTAACACCCAGAATCTACAAGAATCTTAAGGTAATCAACAAGCAAAAAACAAACAACCGCATTAAAAAGTGGACAAAGGACTTGCACAGACACTTCTCAAAAGAAGACATACATGTAGCCAAAAGCAACATGCTCAACATCACTAATCATTATAAAAATGCAAATCAAAACTACAGTGAGATTCCATGTCACAATAGTCAGACTGGCTATTATATAAAAGTCAAATAGTGTCAGATGCTGGCAAGGTTTCAGAGAAAGGAGAACACTTGCACATTGCTGGTGGAAATGTAAATTAGTTCAGCTACTGTAGAAGCAATTTGGCGATTTCTCAAAAAACTCAAAGCAGGATTGCTATTACAAAAAACTCACAGCAGAATTACAACCTATCAATCTCATTATGGGTATATACCCAAAGGAAGATAAATTATTCTATCACAAAGACACATCCATGTGTATGTTCATTGTAGCAGTATTCACAATGTCAAAGATATCAGATCAACCTAAATGCCCACCAGTGGTAGAATGGATTAGCAAAATGTGGTACATATACACTACAGAATAATACATAGACATAAAAGGAATCTTTCTTGTCCTTTGTAACAACATAAATGGAACTGGAGGCCATTATCCTAAGTGAACTAAGACAGGAACAGAACACCAAATAGTGCATATTTCCTTCCACTCATAAATGGGAAGTAAACTCTGAGTACATATTGACACAAAGAAGGGAGCAACAGACACTAGGGTCTAATTGAGGGTGGAGGGAAAGAGGAGAGTGAGGATAAAAAAAAAAAAACAAAACCAACTACCTATCTGCTACTATGCTTATTACCTGCATAGTGAAAGAATCTGTCCACAAACCCCCTATGACATGCTATTAACCTACTTAATAATCTATATTTGTACCTCTGAACCTAAAATAAATGTTAAAAAATGAAATCAAGGCTATTATGACCATTTTTCCCCTCTTTTTCTATAATCTAGTTGAGTTTACATTAGGTTGGCATTATTTCTTTCTTAAGTGATTAAGAATATAGCCCATTGAAACCCTTTAGGCCTGATATTACCTTGTGAGAATGTTTTAAATGAAAGATTCACTTCTTGTAATAGATACAGAATTACATAAATGTTATATTTCTTCTTGTATTGCTTTTACATCATGTTTACTACAAATTTGTTCATTTCTTCATATTTTCAAATGCATTGGTATAAAGTTACTTAAAATGATTTCTTATTACATTTCAGTTCTGCAGAATATATTATGATGTCTGTTATTGGCAATATTGGTAATTTATTCATTTTTCTATTTATTTGATAGTACAACTGTTATTCATTTTGTTGGTGTTTCAAAAGAATAAACTTTTAGCTTTAATATATTTCTATTGTATTTTTATTTTGAATGCAAAGTAGTAAAATGATGTTTTACTAAATAAGTAAAATAATGTTTTTCTTCTCTGTCTTCATGAAGGTTTAATTCATTCATAGACTTAGGAATTAATGGATTTATGGGTTAATGAATTAATGGGTTATCATAGGCATGGAACTGGTGGCTTTATAGGAAGTGGAAGGAGATCTGACCTAACCCATTCAGTCACCCTGTCCTGCGATCCCCTATGCCACCTTGGAACTCTGCAGAGAATCCCCACCAGCAAGAAGATCTCACCAGATGTGGACTAGTGACCTTGGACTTCTCAGCCTCCACAACTGTGAGAAATACATTTCTTTTCTTTATATATTATCCAGATTCAGATGTTCTGTTCTAAGTGAAAGAAAATGGACATTTACACTTGATTTTAAAAATAAACTTCAATTGTCTGGTAGAATTCTTACTCTTTTCATCTGTTTTTTGATCCTATTAATCACTAGTATTTTATATACCACAACTGATGTTTATGCTATCTGGATCACCTGTGGGTCTTGCTCTATTGTGTACTTTCTCTTAGTCTTGTTTCTTGCATTCATAGTAATGTTTTGGGTACTAGACATCATTTATTTAGAAAACTGTTGAAGCGCTGTATAATATTTTTCCTATGAAAGGATTAGTTCTATCTTTTGACAGCTTGCATAAAGACAGATTTCCTCAGTTCAGTCAGGAAATAAACTAACTAACCTGGATTTTACACTTTGTGAAACTTTCTCTACCTCTGATTTACCACTTTTCCTGAGGCACTGCCTTCTAGACATATCAGGTGAGAGCTTTGACTTTGTAGTAAAATGTCTCTTTTAGCAAATTCTCAAATATACTTTTCTTCTATTGAGTACCTGGTGACCACTGAAAGCTCTGCTCAGCTTTTCAATCTTTTTTTTAGCTCCTCTTTTAAAGTTATCATCCTTGACATTTAAAGGGATTTTGAAAAAAATTAATAAAAAGAATAGAAAGGTAAGATTTGTGTTACCAGATATTAAGACATGTAGTGAAGATACAGTGATTTGGATTATATTTTGGAACATGAATTGATAGATAAATGAAGTAAATAAAGTAGAACATGCAGAAATGGCCCTACAGTAAAAGAAATATTTGGTATGTGATAAATGTGGCAATTATAATTCAATGAAAAAATTAGAAATAAACCTAATATATTCCCAGATAGATTGAAGTTCTAATAATAAAATTTAGCAACTATAAAACATTAACAAAATATAGAAATTGTGGGAGAGAGGAATGAGAAACAACCCTTCAGTAGGTGCTGCATTTCCTTTTGGGTCGATGAAAATATTTTGGAACTTGATACAAGTGGTGATTGCACAGCACTGTCAGTGCACTAAATTACACTCGAAATGATTAGGTTTATATTATGTAAATTTCACATTAATTAAAAAAAGAAAACAGAAGAATATCTTATGAATTTAGAGGTCAATTAAAGGTTGGTTTAAAAAAGAAAGTAAAATATAAGATAATTTGACTAAAAGAAAACACATAATAAATAAAGTTAATGTAGCAACTTTGAGAAAATACTTATATTGAATTTAATAGGTAAATAATTATTATGCCGAAGAGTGAAACATGACCCTCTGCAAGCTACACTGTTTGGACAACTGAGAATTTAAGCATAAATCACAACTTACAAAACATACCCTAAGTCACATCATGGCCAGATTAAGTTATAAGTATATCACAGACTAAGTTCAAAATGTTTTAATACTATTTTTATTAAATTTAAATATTTTAAGATATGACCACAGACAAATTTGTCTGAAAGTGACTCTACAGAGATGGTGTCTTCTAAAGAAAGCCATTGAATATTCCAATAACACCCTAATTTACAAAACTCATACCAATTGTTTCCAATGCAATCTAATGATGTAATATCAGCCCTCTAAACTTTATAAATATTCTTCCTCAAAAGGTGCTGTCAGTCTGTTTGAGCTGCTATTATAGAATATCATAGGCTGGGGACATTATAAAAGACACATTTATTTCTCACAGCTCTAGACTCTGGGAAGCCCAAGATTCACATCATCATCAGATTTAGTAACAGCCATCTTCCACATTCATAGATGGTGCCATCTTGCTCTATCATCATGTTGCAGAAGGAGTGAGGATGTTCTCAGGAATCTTTTTAAATAAGAGGACTCCTTCCATTCATGAGGGTTCCACTCCTATAATCCAATCACTTTCTTCAGATCCCGTCTCCTACACCATCATATTAGGGGTTAGCATCTAAACATGTAAATTTTGTTGGGAGACACAAATATTTAGTCCATAATACTTATCTTTCCCTCATCTTTTGTGATGCTCAAAGACAACCTCTCACTGCCTCGACACACACACATATTATATACTTTTTGTTGATGCTGCAAGTTAATGGTTCTAACTTCGTTTTGCTACAGGTGGTTTTTGGGCAGTGGGATTTATCAATTAAGAATATATAATATCTACGGTGGTAAAGATAATATGAAAAGACAACTCAATAATGAATGAGCAAAGGCCTTGAATATATTATGCTAAGTGAAATAAGCCAGATGCAAATGAGTAAACACAGTATTGTATGATTTCACATATAAGGTACCTATAATAGTCAAATTCGTGGAAACAGAAAGTAAAATACTGGTTGCCAGGGCCAGGGAGAGAGGAATCTAGTAATTTAGTATTTATTAAGTTCAGAGTTTCAGTTTGGGATAATGAAAATGTTCTATAGATGGAGAGTAGAGATGGTTACACAACAAATTGAGTGTACTTAATGACACTGAATTTTTCATGGCTAAGATAGTAGAATTTATTTTATGTATATTCTACAGCAATAAAAAAATTAAAAACCAAAAAAGAATAAGCAAAGGATTTGAAGCATAATTTAAAGAGATGAAAATGCAAGTATTCAGAAAAATTAAAATGATGCTCAAGTTCACCAACAATGGGGCAATGCAAATTAAAAAGTTAACAAACCATTTCCACCAATCGCATTTATTACAATTAAAACTTCCTCATATATTAAGCCAAAGTGTGGGTGAATGAATATTCTCGTACATTGTGATGAGAGTATCACTAGAGAATCAGAGGACATTCTTTTTAGTATTTATTTTAAAAAATGTACATGCCCTACAACATGAAAACATTTTTTAAAGTATATATTGTACAGAACACTAAAAACTACTCTGAGACATATATAGAGTGATACGATTTGGCTGTGTCCTTACCCAAATCTCATCTTGAATTCCCACATAGTGTGTGAGGCAACGAGTGGGATGTAACAGAATCATGGGGGCAGGTCTTTCCTGTGCTGTTCTTGTGATAGTGAATAAGTCTCACCAGATCTGATGGTTCTGTAAGGGGGGAGTTTCACTGCACAATCTCTCTCCTGCCTCCCACCAATGTAAGACATGCATTTCACCTTCTGCCACAATTGTGAGGCCTCCCTAGCCGTGTGAAACTGTAAGTCCATGAAACTCTTTCCCTGTATAAATTACCCAGTCTCAGGTATGTCTTTACGAGAAGTGTGAAAATGAACGAATACAGTAAATTAGTATCAGTAGAGTGAGGAGCTGCTGAAAAGATACCTGAAAATGTGGAAGCGACTTTGGAACTGGGTAACAGGCAGAAGTTGGAACAGTTTGGAGGGCTCAGAATAAGATAGGAAAATATGGTAACGTTTGGAATGCCCTAGATGTTTGTTGAATGGCTTTAACTAAAATGCTGATAATGATATGGGCAATGAAATCCAGGTCGAGGTGGTCTTAGATGGAGACAGATGGAGATGTGGAACTTGTTGGGAAATGGAGTGAAAATGACCCTTGTTATGTTTTAGCAAAGAAACTGGCAGCATTTTGCCCCTGCTCTAGGGACTTGCAGAACTTTTAACTTTAAAGAGATGATTTAGGGATCTGGCAAAAGAAATTTCTAAGCAGAAAAGCATTCACGATGTAACTTGGGTGCTGTTAAAAGCATTCAGTTTTATAAGAGAAGCAGAGCATAAATGTTTGGAAAATTTGCAGCTTGACAATGTGATAGAAAAGAAAATTTTATTTTCTAAGGAAAAATTCAAGCTGGCTGCAGAAATTTGCATAAGTAATGAGGAGTCATATGTTAATCCCCAAGACAATGAGGAAAATATCTTCAGGACATGTCAGAGACCTTTGTGGCAGCCCCTCCCATGATAGGCCCAGAAGCTTAGGGAAAAAATAATTTCATGGACTGGACCCAGGGTCCCCATGTGTGCGGCCTAGGGACTTGGAACCCTGTGTCTCAGTTGCTTTAGCCATGGATAAAAGGGGCCAAGGTACAGCTTGGGCTGTTGCTTCAGAGGGAGCAAGCCCCAAACCTTGGCAGCTTGCATGCAGTGTCGAGCCTGTGAGTGCCTGAAAGTAAAAAATTGAGGTTTGGGAACCTCCACCTAGATTTCAGAGGATGTGTGGAAATACCTGGATGCCCCAGCAGAAGTTTGCTGCAGGGGTGAGGCCCTCATGGAGAACCTCTGCTAGGGCAGTGCCAAAGGAAAATGTGAGGTTGGAGACCTCATACAGAATCCCTACTGGGGTACCACCTGGTGGAGCTGTGAGAAGAGGGCCACCATCTCCCAGATCCCAGAATAGTAGATTCACTGACAGCTTGTACCGTGTTCCTGGAAAAGCCATAGACACTCAACACCAGCCTGTGAAAGCAGCCAGAAGGTGGACTATACCCTGCAAAGTCACAGGGCTGGAGCCGTCCAAGGCTGTGAGAGCCTATCTGTTGCATAAGTGTGACCTGGATGTGAGACATGGAGTCAAAGGAGATCATTTTGGAGCTTTAAAATTTGGCTGCCCTGCTGGATTTTGGACTTGCACGGGCCATGTAACTCCTTTGTTTTGGCCAGTTTCTTGCATTTGGAATGGGTTTATTTACCCAATGCCTGTAGCCCCATTGTATGTGGGAAGTAACTAACTTGCTTTTGATTTTATAGGCTCATAGGCAGAAGGAAAGGAAAGAAGACTTGTCTCAGATGGGACTTTGGACTGTGAACTTTTGAGTTAATGGTGAAATGAGTTAAGACTTTGGGGACTATTGGAAAGGTGTTTTTGGTTTTGAATTGTGAGAAAATGAGATCTAGGAGGGGCCAGGAGCGGGATAATATGGTTTGGCTGTGTTCCTACCCAAATTTCATCTGGATTTCCCACATGTTGTGGGAGAGACTTGGTGGGAGGTAATTGAATCATGGGAGCAGGTCTTTCCTGAGCTGTTCTCATGATAGTGAAAACAATGTCACAAGATCTGATGGTTCAGTAAGGGAGAGTTTCCTTACACAAGCTCTCTCTTTTCCTGCTGCCATCCATGTAAGATGTGACTTTCTCCTCCTTGCCTTCTGCCATGATTGTGAGGCCTCCCCAGTCATGTGGAACTGTAAGTCTATTAAAACCTTTTCCTGTATAAATTACCCAGTCTAGGGTATGTGTTTATGAGCAGCATGAAAACAAACTAATACATAAAGTTTCACATTTTTGACACTATATAATAGTGTTTCTGATAGAGAAAAATTACAAATAACTTACATGCTTAGCAATATGAGGGTAGATAAATTATTAATATGATATATTCATGCTGTGTAATTCTATCCAATGTCTTGTTTTGATTTTTAATGAGAAAAATAGCTAGCAAGGTTTCTAAAGGTATTTTAAGAGAAAAACTTAATTGAAGAATTTTACATAATATATTGTTTGGGGTTAAGATATGCCACTTCCTAATGTATTTTTTAAAGCTAGTTATGTATATGCTAAATGCATAGAAAAAGAAAAGTATTGCAGTAAGTTTTGCAATTGGTAAATTAGTTTGCTTTCTTTGCAGAGGAGGATGGGACATTGATTAGTAGTCATTGTCAAAGTGGTTTTTGGCATTTTCTGTAATAATATATTTGTTTTAAATTATATGCTCATGAATTATTTATGAAGGAAAAATAATAAAATTTATTGTAAAAAATAAAAAGAAAAGGGAGGTGGTAAAGGAAAATACAAGGCAAAGAGGAAAATGTTCTTAAGATGAAAAATATTTGGAGTAGTAAATTAAGAAAATGCTGAGATGGAGAATCAGTCATGAATGAAAATGAAGGGGAACAGACCTATACATTGCTATTCAAATCTCTTACCACTATGTTTAATTATTATGGTGGCTTACTTAGGTCATTTATGCTTCTTTTTTTGTTACATGAAAAAAAAATGAGGCTCAGAGTAGTTTTCAAAAAGGCCGAATATATTTAAAATGGTGGAACCTCCAAAAGAAGGGATATATTGTATTTTTGCATACTGGCATAGGAGTTTAGAAACATACATATTGATTAAAATAATGAAAATTTGTTTTTCACATTCAAGTTTCTGGGCCAAGATTTATACCACCTACAAATATATTCAAACTATGACCTTCATTGGGATTTTTTAATTTTTATTTTTAAGGCACTTACTTAACATTTTCACTGGTACAAATGTGATCCCCAATACTCTCAAGTATTTTTCCAATATCAAAAGATCATTGGATATAGTAAAACTACCCTCTCTGTACGTAAAACAACACTAGGAAAATGCAATGTGTGTGTCATTATGTGTAATTTCACCAATTGTCCTAGGGTCTTGAGTGAGATACAGTTAATTTAATTATGGCTCTAACTTCAACTATGATTCAGTAAAATGATGAACCAAACATTTCTCCCCCATTTGTCCTTATGTACTTTAAATACAGGTAAGTTTCTGGGATTTTTTCTTTAAGGTATTATTCTTAAATTTTATAAAGTAATTTCTTGCTAACAAAGAATGTTTTACTAATGTTCTGTGGCCAGCTAACATACTGAATACAGATTATGTTCTTGATCAGGAAAAGTTTAAATATGAAAACTGATGGCTCGGTACTGTGCATAGCATAATGAAATGAAACAAATCTCCAATGTTATATTTATACTTTAAAGGTATAAAGACACATATTTGCCCAACTGGAAACATGATGGTTTTGTCACAGAGAGCATAGCAGGTCTTTTTCAACGTAAATATTCTCAATGTCAGGATTTTAGGTAATCAGAATGAAAGAGATTCCTTTGGTGTCTTCTGTTTCTATTTCTTTTGCATTTTGTTTAGAAGATGTAACTTGGCCACTTAGTGATATCCTCCTCATTAAGAGTGTGAGATTTGAATGACTTTAAAAGGAAGAACAAAACAGTTGTTAGTGAAGTCAAACAGAAATGATATTAAAACAATCCATAACTCATATTTGTGTAAGGTTGGAAATAAGAGTGTAGATTTGATTTCAAAATTAATGGATGTCAAGAAGATGAGAAAACAAGCCACAGAATGGGAGAAAATATTTGCAAAGACACATCTGATAAATGGCTGTTATCTAAAATACACAAAAGTTTCTTAAAATTCAACAATAGGAAATGGACAACTAGATTCAAAAGCAGACAAAAGACCTGAGCAAACATCTCATTGAAGAATATGTACAGCTGGCAAATAGGGATATGAAACGATACTCAACATCATATTTCATTAGAGAACTGAAAATTAAAACAATAATGAGGTATTAGTATAAACCTACTAGAATGGTCATTGACAATATCAAATTGCTGACAAGGTTGTAGAGCAACAGGAACTCTCATTTACAAGATGGTGAGAGTGCCAAATTGTGGTTTCTCTAGAAGACAATTTGGTGGTATTTCATAAAACTGAACATACCCTTATCATATAACCTAACAATAACACTCTTCATCATTTGCATAAAAAATTGACAAAGTACATCCATACAAAAACTTGCACACTAATGTTTATAGCAGATTTATTCATAATTGTTAAAACTTGGAAGCAACCAAGATGTCCCTCATCATTCAGTAGGTGAATTGATAAATAAACTGTTTTACATTCAGACAATGAACTACTATTCAGCACTTAAAAGAAATGAGCTGTCAAGAAATTTAAAAAAATGAGCTGTCAAGTCTTGAAAAGACATGGAAGAAGCCAAAATGCAAATTACTAAGTGAAAGCAGCCAATCTGAAAAGGCCATATACTTTATCATTCCAACTACATGACAATCTGGAAAACGCAAAATTATAAAGACAGTTAAGAGATCATCAGTTGCCAGGAGTTGAGGGGAGGGACAAATGAATAGATGGAGCACAGAGGAGTTTTAGGGCAGTGAAACTATTCTGTATATTCAGTGGTGGCTCTCTGTCATTATACATTTTTCAAAATCCATAGAACGTACAACATCATGAATGAACCCTAATGTAAATTATAGAATTTCTGTGATAATGTATCAATATAGGTTCATCAGTTGTAACAAATGTACCACCCTGGTGGGGGATGTTCATAATGGGGGTGCATGGGTGAGGGCAGGGTATATACAGGAACTCAGTGCTCTGCTCAATTTTTTTGTGAATGTAAAACTCCTTTAAAAATAAATTCTATTAAGTAATTTATATATGCTTCCACAATAAATTAATAAAATAAGTGTAGTTTTTTAAAGAAAGTTTTTTTTTTTTTTTTTTTTGAGATGGAGTCTTGCTCTGTTGCCCAGGCTACAGTGCAGTGGTGCAATCTTGGCTCACTGCAACCTCTGCCTCCCAGGTTCAAGTGATTCTCCTGCTTCAGCCTCCTGAATAGCTATGACTACAGGTGTGTGCCAGCATTCCTGGCTAATTTTTGTATTTTTAGTAGAGATGGGGTTTCACAGTGTTGGCCAGGCTTGTCTCAAACTTCTGACCTTGTGATTCACTCTCCTTGGCCTCCCAAAGTGCTGGGATTACAGGCATGAGCCACCAGGCTGGCCTGCATGACAGGTGTTATAAAATCTATAAACTTATAACACAAAGCAGTATTTTCCAACTCACTTTTAGTAATAGAAACCGAAATTCTAACAAAATATTACTGACAAGTTTATAGTGTTAAATGGAAGAAGTTGAGCTGCTATAAATGAAATTTATAGTCTCTGAAAATAGAGCTTCTCATTGTAACGTTCCAATGATTCTACTTGCTATTTCTAGGAATTAAAAGAAGACGATTTGTAAAACATTGAAAAAAAAATAATCTTCAGACTATAATGGAAACTACTTCTATTAATTTATAAGAATTAGTCAAATTTAGCCAAATTAGCTAATTTAAAAATAAAAAATTGCTTTTTATGTAAATATTTAACAGGTTATTTTTAAAAAGCTGATTGAAAAATATTTTTGGCCAAATTCAACTAAGTTTCCAAGCCAAATTTTCTGAGTATTAATGTCCTCACCCTAATGCAAAATAAGAGATGACTCTGGAAAGTTATAATGAATCATAATACCATATATTTGTATGAGGACTTTTGAGTTACAATGAGTTTTTAAAAAATGTTTTCTTTCTTCTCCTAAAACTACCATGTGAAACAGTTATTAAAATAATTCCTGATAAATTGCTAAATCAAAAATTTGAAAGGACAAGGTATACAGAATTTATTCAAAGGTAATTGCCAATATCAGTCGCCTGTATATACATGGGTTTATTTTTGTGGTCTCTCTTATATTTCATTGTTTTTTGTTTGTTTGTTTGTTTTTGAGATGGTATCTCACTCTGTCACCCAGGCTGGAGTGCAGTGGCGTGATATCAGTTCACTGCAACCTTCGCCTTCTGGGTGTCTAGGGATTCTCCTGCTCAGCCTCCCAAATAGCTGGCACTACAGGCATGATCCACCATAAAACAGGTAATCCACCTGTCTCCACCTCCACCTCCCAATGTGCTGGGATTACAGGCATGAACCACCATGTGTGGTCTGTTTCATTGGTTTATATGTCTTTGTTTTGCATCTTACACTGTTTTAATTATTGTAGTTTTGTAATATATTTTGAAGTCAGAAATTGTGATGCCTCTTGCTTTCTTCTTTCTCAAGACTGCTTTGGGTATTTTGGGTTCTTAGTGATTTTATATTAATGTCATAATTGTTTTTCTTATTTCTATGAAAACTGTCATTAGGATTTTATAGGTATTTCATCAAATCTATAGACCACTTTGGGTAATATGGACAATTTAATAATATTGTTACTCAATTCATAAACATCAGAAATCTTTCCATTTATTTTGTCTTCTTTAATTTCCTTCATAAATGCTTGGTAGCTTTCAATGTACAAGTCTTTCATCTTCTTAAATTTATTCCTATTTTATTCTTTTTGATATTATTTCAAATATGATTATTTTCTTAATTTCCATTTAAGATCATTTGTTGTCAGTGTATGTAAACACAACTGACTTTCGTACATTGATTTTGTATCTCAAACTTTTGTTGAATTTTTTAATTTTCTTGTTAACAGCTTTTCTGTGAAATCTTTAGGATTTTCTGTGCATAAGATATGCCATTTGTAGAGGTAATTTCATTTCTTCCTTTCTGATTTATATAATTTTTATTGTTTCTGATTATTCTGTTTAGAACTTCAAGTAGCATTTTATATGTAAGTGGCTATAATGAGCATCCTTGACTTGTTCTTGATACTGGAGGAAAATCTTTCCATTTTTTTTACAATTGAGTATGGTAGCTGTGGGCTTTTAATATGTGACCTTCATTGTATTGTGGTAAATTCGTTCTATATCTAGTCTTTTGGGAACTGTCATCTTGTGGCAAGAGTGCACAATGGAGAAAGCAGTCTCTTCAACAAACAATGTTGGAAGAACTGGATATCTACATGAAAAAGAATACAATCAGACCCGTATTTTATACTATACATGAAAATCAACTTAAAATGTATTAAAGACTCACCTAAGACCTGAAACTGTAAAACGTGTAGAAGAAAACATAGGAGAAAATCTTCATGACATTATTGGTCTTGACAATGATATCTTAGATATGAAACCGAAAGCACAGCAACAAAACCATAATAGACAAGTGGTACTACATCAAACTAAAGAGCTTCTTCACAGGAAGGGAAACAATCAATTGCATTGAAAGGTAACTTATGGAGTGAGAGGCAATATTTTCAAATCATATATAGGTAAGGGGTTAATATTCACAATATATACAAAACGCTTTTACAATCTAATAACTAAAAAAAAAAAAAAAATCCAAACAAATAGCTCAATTAAAAATGTACAAAAGACCTTAATAGGTATTTCTCCAGAGAAGACATATAAACGGCCTTCAGGTATATGAAAAGATGCTCAATATCATTAATTATCAGGGAAATGCAAATCAAAACCACAATGGGATATCATCTCATACCTGTTAGGATGGCTATATAAAAAAGACAAGCACTGATGTGAACATAGAGAAACTGGAACCTCTGCACGCTGTTGGTGGAAAGGTAAAATGGTGCAGCCACAATGGAAAACAGTATGAACATTTCTCAAAAAATTAAAATGTGGAGCTACCATATGATTCAGCCATCACACTTCTGGGCATCTATTTAAAATAATTGAAATCAGGAACTTAAGAGATATTTACACTCCTATCTTTGTTGCAGCATTATTCAAAATAGCCAAGATATGAGAACTACCTAAATGTTTATTGGCTGATTAATAAATAAAGAAAATGTATTATATACATACAGTGGACTATTTTTCAGCCTTAAAAAGAAAATAAATCCTCGCATATACAAAAATATGGATGAACCTGGAAGATATTATGGTAAGTTAAATAAGCCAGTAAGTATGATTCTACTTGCATGAGGTATTTAAAACAGGCAAACTCAAGAAGCAGAAAGTAGAATGGTGGTTGCCAGGGGCTGAAGAAAGGGAGAACTAGGAAACTGCTACTCGATGGGTATAAATGTAATGCAAGAAGAATAAGCTCTTGAGATCTGCTGTACAACATAAAGTCCTTATTTACCTATGCGGTGTTGTACACTTAAAAATTTGTTAAGAGAGTAGATTTCATGTTAAATGTTTTTACCACAATAAAAAATAAACAAAAACAAGTCTTCCAAAAAAAAAAAAAAAAAAGAAAATGAAGTAGAAACTAAAACATACAAAGTTGTTTGCAAATAAATTGAAGACATGAGTTGGCTCTAGAGAAAAAGGTGAATGAGATTTTTAGTTATGAGGAAAATCTCATAATTTGCATTGACTGAAAGATCGGGTATATAATTAGAGAACCAGAGCACACTCAGGTTGCTCATGAGTGCCATGAATACATTTTAATAAAGACAAGGACACTGAGGACATGGAATTCACTGCTCATTAAATGTTCAAAACTGATTTTTGGAAACACCTAACTCCATACAAAACTAAAATAAAACATTTTTACAATCACAAAAGAATCCTGTTATTATGTAAGAGGGCAAGGTAATAAATGCTTTTGTATAAATTATTGTGGAGATTTAGGAGAGCAAATGCAAGAGATATGCTTTCATAAGTATTAGTGGTATAGATTCCTGTAGAGGTGGTGACATGTGGTTTAAGAATAGTTATCACTGATTCTCCAAATCCTATTACCATATATGGTGCCTATTGTATAAACATCTTTAGATGCTGGAATTATGCTCCTGTGGAGGTAAAGATTTAGGAGACCATCCTAAACCTTGCAAATCCTATTATCATACATGGCACCTATTGTATAAACAGCTTTAATGCTGGGATTATGTCCCTGGCTATAGCTGTAGAGGTGAAGGTTTAGGAGATCATAAGGCTGGCTGCAGTTCTGACCATGGCTGGTTACTGCTATGGATCTGACAAAAGCCATGGTTGTGGTTGACCTTCTCTGAAAGACAACAACAATATGCTTATTATTACTGAATATTTTGGGAATACACAAAATGTGAAGAGCTCCCTGATAGCTGAAAAGAAGAGAAGAAACTAGTATGGTTAATAGAAACAGAGCAAATGATTATTTCCCAAATCTTTTCAGCTTTTCATATCACACTACTGCATTTCTAAAACACTTTCCTTTACCTCCTTTCAGTTTTTAAGTTGGGTCATGAAAAAATGTTTAATCATAATTGAATGTACTTTGTTTTATATGTAATTTGAAAAACTATCTGCTCCTTATGCACAAAAACATACCTGCTTTAGGGTATGATATGTTACCTTCTATTATGGTGTTTTTCTATAATATTTCTGGTTGAAACCAGAAAGATATGTGTTGCCATATTCAAGACTCCAAGTCTCTCTTTGTAGCCAAAAAGTTAGCAAAATTTTATTAAAAGTATGCTGGCCATTTTACTTTTCTTTAAATTTTTTTCAGTTTCAAATAAACTGCTCTCAAGCTCCCTTGATAGCATAAAATGGAAATTTGCTTTATCCTGTAAAGATCTTTTTCATATAATTCACCATAAAGTGCAAGCCATGAGCCAAGTTTTGTTATATTCTGATTTCCTTTATGTATTTCATGCATTTTGATGCAGAGATAATTACCTGTGGAGACCTGACACTACAGTTGGATGGCAAGGGAGGTGCAGCACTTTTGGAAGTTGGTTCAAAATAAAAGACTGTCCCTGTGGGTATTTTCAGGAGAAACGGATATGCTAAATTTAAAGGGAAAAAAATTCTCCAATGTATTTATAAATAGTTTTGGTGTTCTTGAATGGCATTCTTGAAAAAATTCCACCTATTACTTTGTCCCTAGTTCCACTATAATGGAATGTAGCAGCAGTTTGCAAGTATGGGCTGAGACTTTTTGGGGTCTCCATGACTCACCTAGGGCACTAGTTTTATAGGTCAAAATTATTCTTATAATAATATCAGGATATTATTTGCTTTATTTAGTCTCATTCTTTCATGAGTATGTAGTTTCGTTTTCCAGAAGGTACATGAAATATGATGACATCATTTTTCTGAAGGCAAATGTGTTTTCTAGAATTTTCTAAGGTAGTCAGTTTAGCATATAAATTGGTGAATTTAAAAAAAAAATCTCAGTTTGTTGTAAGTACTTCTGTGCTTTTAACTAGTGGTCTTTATCAGTACTTGCTGCGATTTCTGCTTATGATGACACCGAAGCAGGATATTTCCCTAACTGCTTTGTAGGTTGGAACTGGAGTGCAGGGGTGTTGGAAATAGCCTGCCCCTTCGGTGCTGGCAGGGATGAATCCTGCTCACTTGGACCTGTTGCACTTCACATGTCGTGGGAAACGGAATGCAATTGAGTGGGTGCAGGAACGGGGGCAAGTGTTTTTGGGCGTCACCGGAAGCAAAACTGCCCATGACCCCTGAAGCCCCAGAAGGAGTAATACAATGCCCTTTTAGCTCTGCCATCCACAGATGGCTTAACTGTTAACAGCTCAGTAGAGCGTCAGCGTGACAGCCTTTTGCACCTACACTCAAGCTCTTGTCCAGTGTCCAGGAGGAATGAGGTCACACGAATAAACTGAAGATGGTAAATGCAGGGGATTTTATTGTTGATGAAAGTGGCTTTCAGCAGGAAGGGGAGCTGAAAAGGGGACAGAGAGGGAAGGTAACCTTCTCTTGAAGTTTGGCCATCCCCTGGCTGGACTCTTTTCCAAAGCTACGTCATCAAGCCATCCCTCTGAAGTCAAGCTACTTCTCTCTGACATCCAATCAATCATATTCTCTGACATCCAGTGATATTCTCTGACATCCAGCCATAGTCTCCAACATCCAGCGGCTTCTCCTCTCTACAGGCTGAGCCTGAGGTTTATATGGGTACAGGATATGGAGTGGGGCAGGCATGGGTTGTTTTGGAAAATGCAACCTTCAAGCAGGAAACTAAGTATGTAAGTTCTCACTTTGGGCTGCAGTTCCAGGCTTGGGGGGTGGGGCACTCCCTGAGAACCTGCCCTCTTCTGCCCAGAATTTCCCTGCCTCCTGTCCTTATCAATGTCAATAGATGCAGAAACATTTCATAAAACTTAGCAATTTTCTGAATTTTAGGTGGAGAAGGAAACTGTGTTAGCTTTCTAGAACTGCTGGAACAAATTACTGCAAACTTGTTGGTTTAAAACAACAGAAATTTATTCTCTCATATTTCTGAAGCCCAGAATAATAAAATCAAGGTGTCAGAAAGACCACACTCACTCTGAAAGCTTTAGGAAAGAATCTTTTCTTACTTCTTTCAGCTTCTAATGGCCCCTAGTATTTCTTGGCTTGTGGCAGCATCACGTCCATCTGGTTTTACATGGCTTTCTTCTTTGTGTCTCTGTGTCTCCTTTCCTATCTCTCTCATCATCGTATTTGGATCCTATGTGAATCCAGGATGATCTCAGGTTGAGATCCTTACTTTCATTACATCTCAGGTGTTCAATGAACATATTGTGGAGTGGCACAATTTAACCCACAACACTGTCTTAATTTGACAACGGGTGGCTGCCAAAAACCCACATGAAACTTCAGTCTTCATGGGGTGTATTAGTTAAGGTTTCCCAGAGAAATAGAACCCATAGATTCATAGGATATATAGACATAGAGCCAGAGATACACATAGAAAGTCTCATTTTAAGGAATTGACCTACATGATTCTGAGGGCTGGCAAGCCTGAAATGTGTAAGGCTGGAGAGTGGGATAGAAATTTTTGCAGGCATTGATGTTGCAGTCTTGTATCTGAAGGCAGCCTGTGAGCAGAATTCCTTCCTCTTCAGGGGATCTCAGTCTTTTCTCTTAAGGCCTTCAACTGATTGGATGAAACCCACCCAGGCAATAGAGGGTAATCTGCTTTACTCAAAGTCTACTGATTTAAATGTTAATTATATCTAATAACACCTTCACAGCAACATCTAGACTGATGTTTGACCAACAACCGAGTAATATAACCTAGCCAAGTTGAGAAAATTAATCAAAACACAGGGCAAAATTAGAAACTTCTGTTTTAAATTCAGGGCTTTACCACCATTTCCATTCAGTAATAGCTTGTATATTGTAATCAGAACAATATCAAAACAACAACAAAAAAGAAATAAGAAGCATAAAGATTAGACAAGGGGAGACAAAACTCAAATTATAGTTTATGTGATTTATTTATAAAAGTAGCCCAAATAAGCCTATAAATAAGTTATAAGAACTAGTTAAGTATTAAGATGGCTAGATATCAATTTAATTTACAATAAGTTATTGCATGTTTATATGCCAGTCACAGCAGACAAAAATTTTAAAAAATATTATTTACAACAGCAACAATATGACAAATTGGAATAAGTCTGATAAACGAGGCATACATCATTTGGGGGGACATTTTATTGAATGGCATTAATGACTTCAAAATACCTAATGCTTCTGGGCATGGTGGCTCACAACTCTAATCCTAGAAATTTGGGAGGCTAAGGCAGGATAATTGTTTGAACCTGGGATGGGGAGGTTTCAGGGAACTAGGATCATGCAATTGCACTCCAGCCTGGGTGACAGAGGGAAACTCTGTCTCAAAAGAAAAAAGAAAAAAAATTAGCCTGACATGGTGGCACGTGCCTGTAGTTCCTGCTACTTGGTAGGCTGAGGTGGGAGAAGCACTTGAGCTGGGGAAGTCGAGGCTGTAGTGAGCTGATATGGCACCACTGCACTCCAGTTTGAGTGACGGAGTCAGACCTCCTCTCTTTCTCTCTCTCTCTCTCCTGCATATATGTGTGTGTGTTTGTGTGTGTGTGTATGTATATTCACGTATATATGTGTGTGTATATACATATATATATATATATAGAGAGAGAGAGAGAGAGAGAGAGACATATTTGAAAAGATGCTCAAACTCATGAATAAACAGAAACATTAAGACCACAATGATATATACTTAAAATTAAAAAGAAAATTCCAAGTGTTGTATTCAGTTAGCATTGAATACTCTCTCTCTCTCTCTCTATATATATATAGACACACACACATATATGTATATAATGCCAACTGAATACTTCCTTTGTTATAGAAACTGTTCTAGATGCTTTATATATAATCTCATTTCATACTTACTGCAACCTGAGAGGTAACTCACTTTAGAGTGAGTATGAAATGAGAATATTCAGTCATTGAGAGTTTAAATAACTTGTTGAAGGATTCATATGTAATAAATGGTAACAATGGAAGTCGAATCTAGACAATCTTGCTCCAGAATTCATACTTGAATCAATTTTAATAAATGGATAGGGAAAATCAATAGTTTTCCCTATTGATAATAGGGAAATGATAATATCCCAAAATTAGCATGTACGTTCAAAACACTTCTTGTCAAATATTATTTCAAAAGTGTTTGCAGAACTTGACAAGTTTTTAAAAATGTATTTGGAGTTGCAAAAATTTGATTACACGTAAGATGCTCTTAAAGCAAATACGTAAAGTAGGGACTCTTGTCACTCCATATATAAAGATTTTATAGTAGTTCAGCTATATCGGTTCAGGCTTTAAAGTTTTGGAAGAATGGTAGACAAATGACCCATGTAATAGAGAAATAAAAAATAGACCACACTTATATTTTATGCTTGAAATGTAACAAAATGACATTGAAAATCACTGCGAAGAGGACAGCTACTTCTATTCAATAAATGATTGTGGGGATAATTGATTTCTCATATGAAAACAAAAATAGGAAGCTTGCCTCATACTGGATGCTAATGGTTGTAAACATAGGGTGATTTTTCCATCCAGGAGACATCTGTCAATGTCTAGAGACATTTGTTGTTGGCACCAGTGGCAGTGGGTTGCTACTGGCATTGAGTGGGTAGAGGCTAGTGATGCTGCGTTAATATCCTAAAGTGTCCAGGGCAACCCCATGAACAAAGCGTTATTCAGCCCAAAATATTAACAGTGCCATGGTTGAGAGACCTGCAGTACAATAAATGCAAGTCAAATTGGAGTTAATGTGAAAGTCATAAACTTAAAGCTGTCAGAAGAAAATATAGAAGGATATCTTCATGAACTGAAGATTGAAGTAATTTTTTTCAATCACAAAGGGCATTGGAACACAAAATAAATTATTGATACATCTGACTTTACTATATACTAATGTGACATATAAACACATGTGTGTATAACACATATGTGTATTAATATATGTCTGTGTATATATGACACGTAAAAACATAAAAGAATGAAGCAAAGATAGTAACAGACATTTCACAGAGGGGAAAACATGCAAGACAATTGTTTTAAAAGATGCTCAAACTTAAATGCCAGATATAGGTGATGGGGGGAATGGAGGCAGCAAACCACATTGCCATGTATATACCTATGCAATAATCCTGCATGTTCTGCACATGTACCCCAGAACCTAAAGTGCAATAAAATATACATATGTATATAAAGATGCTCAAACTTATGAATAAACAGAAACATCAGGACTGCAATGATATACATTTAAAACTAAAAAGATAATTATAAGAGTTGGTGAGAAGGCAAAGCAATGAAAGCTTCTATGTCACGTAGGTGGGAGTATAAACTGATCCTACTTCTTTGGATCACAATTTGGCATTATTTCATAAAACTAAAACTGAACATACTTTATGAAAACCTTCAATTCTTCCTCTGGGTAAAAATCCAGGTGCTTAGAGACATGCGAAAGACCATTTAAAGCAGTATTATTTGAAACTGCAAAATAACACATCTCTTGTGGGCATAGAGGTATTTGGATGAGGTGAGATCACACAGGCAAATTCAATGGTATGGTTAATATTCTAGCTTATAGAGTGAGTGGTATATTTATGATTATGCTTCACCACTCATGTATAAATTACATATATTCCTTTGTAAGCATACATACTATTTAAAAATAACAGCAAAACTTTGTCTATGAAGATGGATCAATAAAAAAGAATTTGGAGACCGTGAATATTTGTCTGAAGTTCCAGAATTTTCTTTTAATAAAAACATTCTAGTTCTCTTTAAAGGTGCAGTCAATATTCATTCAGGTTAGAACCTTGATTAGCCTCTTAAAGGTTTACAATGAGATGTCTGTCCTACTATCCCCCTGGTTTACGTAACTTAGCAATAGGGAGACCCCAGAAATTCATGCCTCCTGTTGTAACTGAATTGTATCTTCCTTCCCCAAACCTCCAATTCAGATGTTGAAGCCCTAATCCCTAATATGATTGTATTTGGAGATAGGGCCTTTAAGGAGATAAGTAATGTTAAATGGGGTCGTAATCTGAAAGTGGGGCCCTAATCCAGAAGTGTTGGTGGCCTTATAAGAAGAGGAAGAGACACTAAGAGTGAAAAGGCGATGTGAAGACACAGCAAGAAAGCAGTCATCTCTAAGCCAGGGAGAGAGGCCTCAACTAGAAACCTACCTTTCTGGCACCTTGATCTTGGACTTATATCCTCCAGAAATGTAAGAAAATAAATTTCTGTTGTTTAAGCCATCTAGTCTGTGGTGTTCTGTTACGGGAACTTGAGCTTGCTAATACAATCCCTCTGGTAAACGTCAGGACGTTTGAAGAAAAATTCAGAGATGGCTGTGATGGCTATGTAGTTTCTTGTGACCTGCATCCCCATGGTGAAATATTACTCTAGTACTGTCTTTGCATTTGACATCTTATCTGGTCCAGACTGTTTTACCTATTTTCTTCCAGAATAATCACATTTTTAAAGCTGCCTGAAAGCTTTTAGGGAAAAAGCAAGATTAAACAGTCCATAAAGTTTATCATCTTATGTGTTAAGCCAGTGAGTTACTACCATGGAAGACAGTCATTGCTGTACCAGAGGGAAAATGATCCGAAGCCTGTGCAGTGCTACCCATTCTGCCTTTGTTCCTGTCTCTGTGCATTTTTGCCTAGGTCAGAAAGGATGGGTGGGTGTGGTGGCTCACACCTGTAATACCAGCACTTTGGGAGGCAGAGGCAGGTGGATTACCTGAGGTCAAGGAGAGCCTGACAAATATGGTGAAATTCCATCTCTACTAAAAATACAAAAATTAGCCAGGCATAATGGCACCTGCTTGTAGTCCTGGCTACTCGGGAGGCTGAGGCGGGAGAATTGCTTGGGCTTAGGAGGTGGAGGTTGCAGTGAGCCGTGATGGCGCCACTGCATTCCAGCCTGGGTGACAGAGCAAGACTCTGTCTCAAAGGGAGGGAAGGAAGGAAGGAAGGAAGGAAGGAAGGAAGGAAGGAAGGAAGGAAGGAAGGAAGGAAGAAATGGGAGGAGGGAGGGAGGGGGGAGGGAGGGAGGGAAAAGAGAGAGAAGAATACTTTTTAAAATTCTGTGGAGTTATTCCAAATTATCCTCATCACACTTTGCCCCACCAGAGATAAATATAATTTTGCTTCCATTGTTCTATTCACTATGGACTGGCCATCTAGGCTGGGATAAGGAGGTGACCCTTGACAATGCCTTCATGATGGTGAAACTCTCATCAGTGTTCAAATTCACACAGCTGTGTTTGTAGAGCAAAGCATCTAGTCTGATGATACTCGAGCTTGCAAAAAATAAATCAAACATCTGGAAAATCATGAGAGAAACATAGCACTTTAAGTAGAAAAGAGCCACTTAGCTCCTTTTTTTTCTTTAGAACTACCTAAAGAGGCAAATTATGAACTCTACAGCAAATGAGATATTATATTACGCTTAGGCAGAATGGTTTAGTGGAATGATTGCTGGTCCATGACTCAGAAGAGTCTCAGACTCATTGCAGTCAGGTTTTTGCCCCTAGTTGCCTGCCAAAACTGATCCTGTGTACTTTATCTATAATGTCTTCCGCTAAATATGATGATCAGTTCTCTGTTCTCAACTTGACCTGTCACCAGCCTTTGCCAGTTCATTATTCATTTCTCTTTGAACATATTTCTTCTTTTGACCTACAAGTCTCCATACCTTCTTGCCTGCCCCTGTTTCCTTGGCCAAGCTTTCTCAGTCTCCTTTTCATATCTCTATTTTCTTTGACATTTTAATGTTAACATGCCTCTGTCCCAGTCTTAGGCCTATTGATTTCTCCATTATTATCTGCTTCATTTTCATCCTAAAAGCTCATTTGGTTTCACGACTTTTACTAGTGAGAATGCTGCAAGCTGGCTGCCCTTAAAGGCTGGATTCCAGCTGCTCCTGACTGCTGCTTGGGAGCTCTTCCTGCAGGTATCAGTGAGGTCTACTCCTTTTTCTCCTTTCTTTTGCTCAATGAAACTTACCCAAAGAAAGTAAATACTTTGAACAGCAATTTCTTCCTCCCTCTATCCTCCAACTCCTGGAACCATTGGTCCCTTTACCATCTTCTACATTTTCCCCCACTTGTCTTATCACTGTCTAACCACTGTATCATTATTATTATTATTTTTTGAGATGGCATCTCTGTCTTTCTCCCAGCCTGGAGTGCAGAGGCACAATTTCAGTTCACTGCAACCTCTGGCTCCTAGGCTCAAGCGATTCTCCTGCTTCAGCCTCCTGAGTAGCTGGGATTACAGGTGTGTGCCATCACTCCTGGCTAAATTTTGCATTGTTTTAGAAGAGACGGGGTTTCGCCATGTTGGCCATGCTGGTCTCAAAAGCCTGACCTCAAGTGATCTGCCCGCCTTGCCCTCCCAAAGTTCTGGGATTACAGGTGTGAGCCACTGCACTTGACCTGACCACTATATCACTTATTTATCACTTGGTGAATTGCTTGTCTCCATTGCTGAATAATGCCCCTGAAGACAACAGGTCCTAATACCCAGAACCTAAGAAATGTGACCTTATTTGGAAAAAGGATCTCTGTAGATGCGGTTAAATGAAGAATCTTAAGAAGGGGAGATATCTTATTATCTACATGGACTCTAAATGCAGCTACCAGTGTCCCTGTAAGAGAGAAGCAGACGGAAATTTGATGCACAGAAGTGAGGAGCAATGTGACCAAAGAGGCAGAGACTAGAGTGGTGTGGGCACAAGCTGAGGAATAATCATATACACCAGAAGCTGGAAGAGGCAAGGAACAGATTCTCTCTGAGAGCCTCTGGAGGGAAGGAGGGGTTGCAGACTCCTTGATTTGGGATCAATGATATAGATTTCAGACTTTGGCTTCCAAAACTGTGAGAAGGTAAACTTGTGGTTTTTAAGCTATCAAGGTAGTTGTAATTTGTTACAGCAGCTATAGAAAATGAATGCAATTGCTACAGTATAAACTCCATGAGGGCATGGGTCTTTGTAAGTTTCATTCACTGACATATCTCAAATGCCTGGAACATACTGTCTACCAAATATTTGTGAATTAAATAAATAATGTCTATTTTACACTTTATATATTAATACTAACAGCCACCTTGCTTACTTTGTAGGGATGTTTTAAAAACACTATGGCTCTTCTGTGTTTTTACTATCCATAAAGTGTTCTTTAACACTTTCTAGTTAACAGCAGAGTTTAGCAAAAATATTTCTACTTATGCTCAAATGATATTCTTGATCATTTTCAAGTGCCTAGCAATAGTAGACCAGGTAAAAATGTGATCTCTCTCTCTCTCTCTCTCTCTCTCTCTCACACACACACACACACACACCATGGAATACTATGCAGCCATAAAAAAGAATAAAATCATATCCTTTGCAGCAACGTAGGTGCAGTTGGAAGATATAATTCTAAGTGAATTAATGAAGAAACAAAAAACAAAATACTGCATGTTCTCACTTGTAAGTAAGAAGTAAACATTGAGCATACATGGACATAAATGTGGGAACAATACACACAGAGGATTACTTGAGTGGGGAAGCGGGAGGGAAGAAGGGGATTATGGATTGAAATATTAGTATCTATCAGGTACTATGCTTACTAGCTGGGTGAGGGGATCTGTACCACAAACCTCAGCATCATGCGATATTCCTATGTAATAAGCCCGTACATGTATCCTCAAATCTAAAATAAAAGTTGAAAAATTTAAAAATTATGTATTAACTTTATCCATGCTAATGATAATCACAAAATAGGTAATAGCTATATTAAAAAGATGACATCCAATATTGAGTAAGAATAAACAATAAAAAACGACTATACAGAATCAAAACTTTCCTACTGATTTTCAACCATTAGTAATCATTGCTTTGAATAGCCCTGCAATATTTTTGTCTAGAATTGAACATACCTTTCTTAGCATTAGAGCCAGAATTTGTCTATAGCTTGGAGACCTCTCTGAGCTTTGTGCATAAAGTCTTCTCAGGATGCTTCAAAACAGCCTTTTATCTTTTTTTTAGTAAGAAACTTCTGTCTCCTTACTACAAAGGGAAATTTCCATTTGCCCTTTCAAGTTTTCTGCTTATGCCTCTATTTCCTCTTGTAGACTCCTACTTCTAGTGCCTAAGCAAAATAAAAAATAAATTTCCAACAATGTGATCTGGTATATGCCATAAATATTGTTTCTAATCAATGATTTCCCTGCAAAGCTCAATCCTTCTACATGTGAATCCACCCTCAAATAATTCTTCCATTTGCACTGAAAACACTTACCCTTGTAATTCTATTACTCTTGGATATAAACATTAATCTAAATCTGTTATAGACTTATTTAGATATATACACTATTTTGAGGGACTTGGTGTTACCAAACCAAGGTATAAGCTTCATGATATTTTAAGTGCAAAAAGAAATGCTGCCAATAAACCCATACTATCTCCACATTATCACAGGGATTTTCCTTCTTGTATATCTTCTCTTATTTATATGGATAAATGAAGTAAGCATGCATCAGTTATGTACTCGCAAAAATATGTGTATAACTTTTTAAAAATATTGGATGAGCTGAAACAATCTTGATTCTGTTCTTTTTTTGTACAACCCCGCTTATTTTATTTTAGTTTTTTCTTGTCCTTGACAACTTCTTCTTACGCTTTTCCTTGATTATGCCCACAGAATCGCCTCTTCCTTCCCATAAGCCATCTTGCCTCTTGTCTGGTTCCTCTCCCATCCATCTTCCAGATGGCGTTGAGGCGATCTTTTCAAAGCATAAAAAATCATGTCTATCCACTGTTAGGGCTCCTTCCTATGTATGGAAAAATGCTCAGTCTTTAACTTGCCATGCGAAGTCCTTAATCACATATTTCTTGCTATCATTATTCCCCTTCCCTCTACTCTTCTTGCTCACCCACGCTTCATGCCAGCCAGACATTCAAACCTAAGGATTTTCTGAAATGCTTCATGCTGCTGACCCCCCTCCTCCCTGCTTCTCTCAGGCTGTTCTTTGAGGGCAGGGATTAGATAGTCCTTTCTCATCTAACCATCTGACCCTTAACATCTCAGTTTAAGCCTCACCTTCACCAGTGGCTCCAGTATCTGAAATCCTTTTTGACTTCCGGAGCATGTTGAATGTTTATATATGACACAGCATTTGATTAGATGCACTTGCCTGCCTTTCAGTATATGTGTGAGTTATATTTATTTTTATAAACATATTTATATTTTATTATCTACTATCACCTTCTTATAGTATAGAACTAGGTCTTGCTGTACCAGTGTTGAGTACATAGTAGGTACTTGCTATGGTCTAAATATTTGTGTTCCCCCAAAATTCATATATTGAAATCCTTACCCTCACAGTGATAGCATTAGGAAGTAGGGCCTTTGTAAAGGATCAGGCCCTTTCAATCCCTAACAGGTAAAACCATGCTCCTGGTGTTAATAACATGATGATCTACCACTCAGATTTTATAAAGATAAAACGTGGGTAATCAAAGTTTTATCATTGATAAACAGAGAATATCAAGGAATTTCAAACTTTCTGATCTCATATAGTTTTGAGTATAGAGCCTCAGGTTTTTAAAATGAGTCACTTTGCATTGAAGACCAAAGAGTGAAGAATTACAGCACATTCTTTAAAGACCTTGTCATATCATACTTCAGAGATGACTGCAGAACCCTGGCCTCTGGGCAGCTTCTTTACTTTTTAATTGGTTAAACTATCCAAAGTATAGCTTGGGTCTCTTACAGGACAAAGTGACCTGGGGATGTTGAAGCCTTCTACAGGAAATCTTTGTACTTTGCATAAAATGAGCTGGCATGCTCTGAACTACATGCTTTGTAGTTGAACCCCTTAGTGTCCTGTGGTTCTTGAACAAATATCCCAGGATGCCAGAATGATGACTCCATTTCAGCGATCTCATGATTTGGAGAGAAGTTACAGAACAGTATTGTAAATTAAGGTGGGGAAAACTGCCAACTAAACCGATATTTTATATCGAGCTCCAAAAAGAGGAATATGTACTAAATGTGTTTTCTAATCATTGTTTTTTTTTCGTCAGTTGATACTTATCTGATAACCTTAGTCTTCCTCTACAGTTGTATTTGCTGTTACAAAAAATTTATTTTGCACTTTACCCATATCAAATATAATTTTCTGTTCATTACCAAATTCTCTCTTCCAGGTGAATATGAACATGCAAAAATGCTGGACATCTTCTGAAACTTTCAAACTTAGAGTCTCAGAGAAATAGAAGATGACGGACACCTGAATTAAATATTCCAGTAGTTTCACCTATGTCTCTGTGATTTATCACAATGTAACTGCAAGAATCTCCCAGTGGGTCTCTTTAGGTTCAATCTTTACTCTCTTTAATTTCTCCCATGAATGTTGTCAAATTAATGTTATTTAAAAGTAAAATAATCATCATATGCTACACCTAATAACATTTTTAGTGGGTCTCCAATGTCAACTTAGCTTTTTATTCTTGCCATGATACACCTTCATGCTTTTATTTTTCTAGTTCTGCATGACAGCCAAACTAGTCTATCCACAATCCTCCCACCTTTTTTTTTTTTTTTTTTTTTTTTTTTGAGACAGAGTCTCGCTCTGTTGCCAGGCCTCTCAACTTTTTAGCCTCTACATTCTTTTCTTTCTTTGTCTTCTCATCACCCTAAAGTACCTGTATTCTTTTGCCAACAAAGAATCCAGTTTAGACCCGACTTCTTTTGAGACGTCTTTCCTCACCCTTTACGTACATTTCCATGGTTTTCTATTTACACTCCGGAATATAATCTGTTAACTATAACTTATAGACATTGTTTTGCTATGCAAAACTTTGAATACATGTGAAAAAACACGAATACATGCAATTATTGCTGTAGGTGTCCCCAAACACTTGCAAAAATGCTTTTCTTAGTAATATTTTATGACCCTAGGTTATCTTTATGTAAGTTAATATTGGCATCTTTTGCTTCTCTGTAGGTTTGTTCCCAATTCGGGGCATTTTTTTCATCTACCAAATGTAGATTGTCTTAGACATAGGCCCTGTGATTTGGAAAGAAATTTTTATACTTAAAGAAAATAAGCCATATATGTGTGATAAAACTGTTAAGAAAAAAAGTGTTGATTTTGAATAGCCCTAATGAGACAGAAGAGTTCCCTGACCCCTTTGTGGGACTTGTGACAGGGGTTTGACTCTTTTACTCAGCCTCCATGCACTCAAACTTCTTGTGGGAGCACTCAGGTGAGCCGGGGTGAACATTTTTGAGCTCCGGCCACGTGGCAGTGTCTAGGCACGTTACAATGTTCTTTTAGCTTTGCCGTCTGCAGATGGCTAAGTTTTACCCAGTGGAGAGTGAGAGTGACAGCTTTTTACACCCTGTCCTCTTGGTACCTGGATCCTTGTCTGGCATCCAGGAAGAATCAGGTTATATGGACTTGAAGGATGGCCAATGAGGGGATTTTATTGAATGATGGAAGTGGTTCTCTGTGGGATGGATGAGGAGCTGGAAAGGGAATGGAGTGGGAAGATGATCTTCCCCTGGTGTTTGGTCATCCTGCTGCTGATCTGCTCTCTGATCATCCCTAGCTGAGCTCATCTTGTTGTTGAGATACTCCTTTTCTCTTCTTTTCTGCCACACTGTTCTGCTGCTCTGCCAGTGGAGCTTGGGGTGTCTATGAGGACAGGATAGGGTGTGGCAGGCCGTAGTGGTCTTAGAAAAGGCGACATTTGAGCATAAAAATAGGAATGCCTGTTCCCATTTAGTGCCATGGGTCTCCAGGCTTGAGGGTGGGGCCTTTGCCAGGGAACAGGCCTTTTTTACCCAGTATTTTACTGCCTCCTGTCCAGAGCACTAACTAAATAACCAGTGCCAGCTCATCACCATTCAATCTAATTATTGATGGACTTCTTGACTTTCTGCAGCCTAAGTGTGTTGGTTCTCAAGAGGGTATTTGTTCGCTATTAATCTGAGTTCCTGCTTTTGCCTTCACAGTTTCTAGAAGTATGATTTTCTGTCATCTTTACCACTTGGTATTCACTCATCATTTTGAATTTATACAATAGTGTCACTCATAATTTCCCTGCTATTCTCTGCCATCTATTTTATATGCTTCACAGATGCTATGCTTAGATTGTAAGATCAATCAAGGGAGTGGTTGAAATCACGCAAGTTTCTGAACTCACTCACTGTGCGGGGTGCCTAGCTCCTTGCAAATGTCATTTGCAGAATGAGGTTGTTAGAATAGGATGCCTTTAAAGATGCTTATTTAAGTGGAGCATTTAGTGAATCATCACCTCATTCTAATGAATGAAATGTATGTCTGGGTGAGGAAAACACGCCAAGAAAAAAAGTGATCTTTTTCGCTATTCATATTTAGTTTAAGGTTTTTAGAAAGAACTATTCTTAAGAAGAGATCTCCAGTAACAGGATTACTGTGATGACCAAATAAAATAATGCACACAAAGCACTTAGTCAGGTATTTAAGAAATAATTTGTATTCTTACTATCATCATGATTTAATCATCTTTTAAGAAAAATTTTGCAAGCCTTACTGAGATTGATTTTTTTTTGTGGGGGAATGGGGGGAAAGGAGTTACCTCTAAGGTATAATTTTTAGTAGCCTATCCTAAAATCTACTTACATATAATCTCTAGATTAAAAATCACTTCCCAAAGGACTCTTTTTCTTCCTAATTTAAATCAGGACTCCTATTATTCTAATGAATCTGATACTCTGCCTTTAATGCACTCTCGGGGTTTTCCAAAATCATATACTTACAGATATTGTTTGTTATTTTTAAATTTAGTTTTACCGCCCATCTCCTATAGAAAATTTTAATCTTGAAAAAATTCACTGGGTGACTCTGTGTTGCTTAGCATTGTATGTCCATTTCCAGCATTGAAGACATTTTCAGTAAATATTTGTTTTATAAATGATTAGATAATATAAATAAATGCAGTGAAACTCAGATGTTATTTGGTAATTAAACAACCATTTATCCAGTGTCAGAAGGCACAACATTTAGTGTTGGTTATAGCACTAACTTATCCATGTCACCTGAAGTAAGCCCCTGTAAATATTAATATTTTAAGTGGAGGGTTTGTGCTAAATCAATCATTTTCAACTCTGCCCGTTCATTATAATCCCCCAGAGAGCTTTTAATAAGCATGTAATTTTAGGTTCCATCTGAAATCGAATGAGATTCTCTGTGAGTAGCACCCTGGCACTGGTGTGTACATATTTTAAATGCCCTAGATATTTCTAAGGAACAGCCAGTTTTGAAAGTCACTGTACCAGATTAATGAAATTTCTTTCATTTACAAATCCAGGTTATTTTGCTTATACTTCTGAAAAGGCAGGCTGTTCTATTAATTTATCTGAGCATGTGGAATGATTCTCTGCACAGAGCAGGACCTCAATAACTGTTTACTGCTGTTGAACTTGCAGAGAGTTCTATTGAAGGTCATGAATATTAAACACAGAAGATTAATCTAGTGACTGCAATGATGTGCTTATCTTTCATTTTATAGTGAGTTCATAAAAAAAGGCTTCACAAACTGGGTGAAAATAGAGTGGAAAACTCTCTAGCAATGACAAGACACTTGTGGTATCTTTGACTAAAGGTAATTAGATGTTTTAAAAAAAGGCTAGCAATCACTGATTGAACTCTTCATATACATAAGACAGTTTTGGGCACCTTGTAATAGGGGCTATCATCCGCATAGTACAAATGAAGCAACTGCAGCAGAAAGAAGTTAAGAATCTAACAAGTGGTGGATCTGGGTTTAAGCTGTGCCTTTTCCAGAAACTGGGCTGTTCACTCTTATTCTAGGGCAGTGAAATTTTACAAAGTACTTCAACCTAGCCAGAGTGAAGCAATGTTCATGCATAAAAATCACTTTTGAAATTAAATATATGACCTCTGAAGATGGCATTTAAACTCAAATAACTTACTTTTTTGTGTCCAACTAAAAGTTTTACTCTAACATTATAGGTTGTAATTACCAAGGTGTATTAGTTAACTATTGCTGTGTAACAAGTTACCTCAAAATAGAGTGCCTTAAAATCACCCAGAATTATCTCATTGTGTCTGGGTGTTAGGAATACTGGCATAGTTCAGGTAGGTTCTCTGTTTTAGAGTTTCTTGAAAGGCTTTCACTAGGCATTGTCTCTGGCTACAGTCCCAGATGAAGGCTGCACTGGGGAAGAATCCTCTTCCAAACTCTCACATGGCTGTGGGAAGAATTAAGTTCTTTGAAGGATGCTGGACCGGAGGACCCTAAGTTCCTCACTAAGCACAGTTGCTTGCCATGTGGGCCTCTTCATCAAAGAACTCATGAAAAGAGTCAAAAGAGAATGCCAGCAAGATGAAAGTCAGTCTTTGATAACCTAACCTTCACAGTGTCCTCCCATCTCATTTTGTGTATTCTATCCGTTAGAAGCAAGTCAGTAGGCTCATCCTACACTTAAGGGAAGAGGACTGCATAAGAGTATGAATAACAGGAAATGGGGATCATTTGGGAGTCATTTCAAATGTCTGCCTGACACACAAGGAAATGTCTATGAGGAATGTGCATGTGGCTCTGTCTATAGGTGTGGCTATGGATATTGTGACATCTGGGTGCTACATGGCCATGGAATCTTTGGTGACCTGGTTGTGGTTACTCCTCCAACTATAGTTATAGTGGCATCCACATTTCTCGATGAGGCAAACAATCATTTTCTACCTTATTAGTTACGTAGCTTCTTATATTTCCAGTCCATGATGTACTCTGATGTAAAACTTCTGCAATGTAGTTGATGCGTTAATATTTCTTACAGTTTCCCCTTCTCTTGTCATCACCTTAGCAGTTAAGGAGCAAAGTCCACAACCATAATCGTCCACTCTGTGATACTTTGAAATCAGACTGTCTGAAAAACCTACCCTCAAATAAGTAAAGTTGGTTTTTATAACCCCCTAGTTGTGTTAGTTATATTATTTATCTTTTGTTACATCTGTGAAGCCAGTGAATCTAAATCAGTTTTCTAATAAACTTATCTAGCTAAGCAAACCTGACATTTTTGTTTCATTAACACACATCAAGAACTTTATAGTCTTTTGTATTTTATGGGACCCTGTAATTTCCACAGGGATCTGTTTTCATGCCACGTGAAGGAAGTGCACTGGATGATGAAGTTTTATTGCTTCAGATTACCCACATCTTATATAAATATGTACTCTCTGAGTTAGGATAGCCCTGAGTATGGTTAGTATTTTCCTTTCAATCCACAACCCAAAATAGAATAGCTGTTGTCATTCAGGCTGTTTCTGGACATATCACCAGATAATGACATTATCAGGCCTCTTCAACCTCACATGGGAGATATGTCAGTGTTCATGCCATCCTTTTTGAAACTAATTTTTTGTTGGACCAAGATAGTATAAAAGAGCCATCTGCATGCAATGTCTTTGTAAGACATTTTAGATTCTAATCATTTTATCTTTCTTATTCATACAACTGGGAATTATTCAGGTAAGGAGCAAGCAGGTGTTAAGTGTCAAGCACTTTGCAAAAGTTATTTTATGTAAATGTCACAAAGTCTATGAGGTGGATATAACAATGTAATTCATAAACGAAAGTATGAGAAAGAAAATTACAGAGCGAGGATTTCAATCCAAGTTTGACTTAGGTCCATGTTAATTTATCATCATATACCACAATGTTGCTTAAATACTGACTAGCCCCAGCTGATTTTTTCCATATTTTTCCTGGATTCTGTGTTTCAATACCAGCTAGCTACAGAGAGAACATGATAAAATATAATAGTCTTTAACCCTGTGATCTAATGATTATTGAGTGTTAATGATTATTGAGTGTTAAGAGGGAAATTTATAGCACTAAATGTTCACATTGGAAAGCTGAAATGATCTCTAATCAACATCCAAATATCACAATTAAAATAACTAGAGAAGCAAGAGCAAACAAATTCTAGAGCTAACAGAAGACAAGAAACAACTAAGATCAGAGCAGAACTGAAGGAGATAGAGACATGAAAAAAAACCAATGAATTAAGGAGCTGGTTTTGTGAACTAAACAGATAGACTGCTACCTAGACTAATAAAGAAGAAAAGAGAGAAAAATTAAATAGACATAATAAAAAATGATAAAGGGGATATCACCACTGATCCCACAGAACTACAATCTGCTATCAGAGAATACTATAAACACCTCTACATAAATAAACTAGAAAGTCTAGAAGAAATGGATAAATTCCTGGACACACAATTCTCCCAAGACTCAACCAGGAAGAAGTCAAACCCTGAATAGACCAATAACAAGTTCTGAAATTGAGGCAGTAATTAATAGCCCAGGACCAGACAGATTCACAGCCGAATTCTACCAGAGGTACAAAGAGGGGCTGATACTATTTCTTCTGAAATTATTCCAAACAATAGAAAACAAGAGACTCCTCTCTAAATCACTATATGAAGCTAGCATCATCCTGATACCCAAACCTGGCAGAGACACAACCAGCAAAGAAAATTTCAAGTCAAGATCCCTGATGAAAATCGATGTGAAAATCTTCAGTAAAATCCTGGCAAACCAAATCCAGTGGTACATCAAAAAGCTTATCCACCACCATCAAGTTGGCTTCATCCCTGGGATGAAAGGCTGGTTCACCATATGCATATCAATAAACCTAATCCATCATATAAACAGAACCAAGGACAAAACCACATGGTTATCTCGATACATGTAGAAAAGGACTTCAGGCCGGGCGCGGTGACTCACGCCTATAATCCCAGCACTTTGGGAGGCTGAGGCAGGTGGATCACGAGGTCAAGAGATCGAGACCCTCCTGGTCAACATGGTGAAACCCCGTCTCTACTAAAAATACAAAAATTAGCTGGGCATGGTGGCACGTGCCTGTAGTCCCAGCTACTCGGGAGGCTGAGGCAGGAGAATTGCTTGAACCCAGGAGGCGGAGGTTGCGGTGAGCCGAGATCGTGGCATTGCACTCCAGCCTGGGTAACAAGAGCGAAACTCCGCCTCAAAAAAAAAAAAAAAAAAGAAAAGGACTTCAATAAAATTCAATATTCCTTCATGTTAAAAACTCTCAGTAAACTAGGGAATTGATGGAACATATCTCAAAATAATAAGAGCTGTTTATGACAAACCTGTGACCAATATCATACTGAATGGGCAAAAGCTGGAAGCATTCCCTTTGAAAACCAGCACAAGACAAGGATGCCCTCTCTTACCCCTCCTATTCAACACAGTATTGGAAGTTCTGCCCAGGACAATCTGGCCATACCTAATAGATGCTTCTCAAACAATCATGTATTATTGACTCTCTTCGTCATTCTGCTAATCTTTTATCCCTTTTGGAAGTTCCAGCTACTATTTTATTCAGTGATATGATTTTCTCTGACTCTTCCTTCTCTTTCTCCCTCTTTTCTCATTGAATGTCATTATTTCCTATGATTTTTGTACTTGACCTTCAACTGTAACTTTACCCAGTCTCTCTGGATGATCCATGGCATCAATATACCTCTATGTTGATTATACTGAGGTTTCTCAAATCAATACCTTTATCTTAGCCATCTCTTTCATAATCTTCCTCCTTTCCTTCCTCCCTCCTTCCCTCCCTCCCCACTTCCTCCCCACTTCCTCCCTCCCTCCCTTGACTTGTGTAGGACCTATAACCCCTTTGTTTTGGCCAATTTCTCCCATTTGGAATGGCCATATTTATCCAATGCCTGTACCCCATGGTATGTAGGAAGTAACAAATTTGGTTTTGATTTTACAGTCTCATAGGTGGAAGGGACTTACCTTGTCTCAGATGAGACTTTGGACTGTGGACTTTTGAGTTAATGCCGAAATGAGTTAAGATTTTGGGGAACTGTTGGGAAGGCATGATTGGTTTTGAAATGTGAGTACATGAGATTTGGGAGAGTGCTGAGTGGAACGATATGGTCTGGCTGTGTCACCACCCAAATCTCCTCTTGAATTGTAACTCCCACAATTCCAAGGTGTCATGGGAGGAACCTGGTGGGAGGTGATTGAATTATAGGTGTGGGTCTTTCCTGCGCCGTTCTCATGATAGTGAATAAGTCTCATGAGATCTGATGGTTTTAAAAACAGGAGTTTCCTTGCACAAGGCCTCTCTTTGCCTACTGCCATCCATGTAAGATATGAATTGCTCCTCCTTGCCTTCCTGCCATGATAGTGAGGCCTTCCCAGCCACGAGGAACTGTAAGTCCATTAAACCTCTTTTGTAAACTTCCCAGTCTCGGGTATGTCTTTATCAGCAGCATAACAACAGACTAAAATGTTGGCTAACTCCTGTTCATCATCGATGAGTTAGCATACGTGTCCTGTTTTCTAAAAAACATCACAGATTGTTATTCTGGGTTTGGTGCCTATCCCATGTGTTTCTGTAGTGCGCTATGGTTTGCTAATGTCAGTTTGGGTGAAGTTTGATATGCTCATAGAAATTGTGTCTTTTTTCCTTTTAAGTAGTTTCAGGTGTGCTACACTCTCTGTGGCACAGTAGATCAGATTAAATGGATCATGAAAGTAGATGCATGGGAACTCCAATTGTGTGCATATGTACTGAATAGCCTGTTCCTGGGAAGCTCTATTCCAGTGAATGAGACACTGTAATAAGGAATCAGTTTACAGGTTTCTTGAGATAATATATATTAGCTGTGCCAGTAATTCAATGACAATTATTTGACCATGGGGAAATTTCTGACTTCATCATCAACATCAGCATCATGAACTTCAACTAACAATTCTTTTTCAATTGCCAGTTAAAATTTCTTGATTTATTTCAGTGATACTGAGTATCCAGTTATAGGACTGAAGATATTTTGGGTTCCCAACCCCTGGTAATATGCATACAACCTTATTTAGAAAAATAGGGTCTTTGCAGATGCAATCAAGTTAAGATGAGGTCATACTCTGGCTGGGGCTCTAATCCAATCTGACTGATGTCCTTATAAGAAGAGACATGCTAAGGATACACAGGGAGAATGCCATATCACAATTGAGGCAAAATTGAAGTAATGAGTCAACAAGCTAAGGAATGAAAAGGTTTGCTGGCAACATCAGAAACTAGGAGAAAGGGATGGGTTAGATTCTCCCTTAGGGTCTTCAGAAGAACATGGCCATTTGGACAACAGGATTCTGGATTTCTAGCTTCTAAAACTGTGAGAAAATAGATCTCTGTTGTTTAAATCCACCCAGTTTGTGGTACTTTGTTACTGCAACCACAGGAAACTAAGACAGAACTGTTCTTTCTGTTTACTCTCTCTGGCTTCTAAAATCTCCCTTGCATCTGCTGTGTTTGAATGTAAGAATGGGAGGAAAATACATTTTCTAGTGAAAAAGGCAAAAGTAAACAAAAAGCCAAATTTCATCTCTTCTTTTTTAAGAAGGTAGAAGATATTAGGTGACTCAACTTTTTCACACATATATTCAGTCATTCTTAGGGGATAAATTACCTGCAGCTGCAAGTGAAGAGAAATTTGAGTTCCAGATAATGTACCTATGGCATCAAAAGCCTACTGAACTGAATACACACAAATAAGAACAATATTTTCTAGGGCAGATTAAGCATTTCTATTACAAAAGTGAAAATGTAAGCATTCTCAGACATAGAATGCAGAAAAAAATGGTTGATGTTAGAGTTAAAAATAAAGTGACAAGAGGAGATGCAATTAAAATGTTGAGATTTGCAATTCAAATGTTCAAATGTTTCAGATGCCAGGGAATCTGATCAGTATGATTGATGTAGGCTTTCTTGTTAATTGTGGCCAGCAGTGGAGAGTTACTCAGCAATGTAGAAGTGATTACCAGTGCTATAAACGGTGGATGAAAAGAAGAGGATTTCTCATCATTTGAAATTGAGCTGGTTAATCTCAAGGTAATTGCTTTGAGCTATCAAAGTTTTCAGTAAAAGTCATAAGACTTGTTTTCTCACAGAAAAATGGGTGACAACAGCTATACTCACTGGAAGCATAATCATTGACTTGGCTTGGCCTCTGAATTCCCATACTCTAAGCTCCCACATCCTAAGCCACAGCAATCACCACCACAATCCCCAAAGTAGTTTTTATAATAGCTGCAGCATAGACTTGGAATATGAAGATGATTTTTGAGCAAAGGGTCAATGTGCAAATTTTATAACCAAATGTGGGATTTTTCTATACTATGAAAGGTTGCTATGGAAAATTCCAGGTCTCCAATTTCTAATTCCATAACTGATTTGTGTCAAAGCAATAGTTAATTTTGCTACATATGAATAATAAAAGATTAAGAGGGTATTAGAATCCTTATGGCAAAATTGATATTCCATATAAAAACAAAAATATTGAGTTTTATACGTTTTTGTTTATCCTATAATTCAAACGGAAAAATCCATAGCCTACATGAACATGTTCCTTTCTAGGGATGGGTAACTCAGCTAACCTTCTGACTCCTTTATATTCAAAGCAGATGTAACTTCTTTAAATCAGTGGAAATATGAGAATACATTTCTAATACAGTTCCTTCTCATGATATCAAGTTGAAAACAGTCATCTTAGGATGTATTATAATGTTTTTCAGCTGAGAGTATTAGATTTTATTTTTGTTGAAATACCGTTTCCTAAAAATAATGATCCAGCTTCACACAATACAATGTAGGCATGTTGCATTTTTAAAATGTACAGAACAACTATGAAGAGGATATAAAATCCAGCATTTGTAAGTTAAGATGTTGGGAATAAATATTCTCTATAAGAAGCTGAAATTTAAAAAGTGATTTAGCCTAAGACCCATCAGAAATACTCTAAGATGAGGGCACATTGAAACCAGATTCACATGCATTTATTTTGTTAAGTCCTCTGCAATCAAAATACTGAGTTTGCCAACAACATTGGGCTTTACAAAATGATGAGTACCCATGAGTCTACAAGATGACAGGATATGTCAGAGTTTATGTGGACTTTTTATCATGGCTCACATGGTGCATAGATAAATGGATTAAAAAATTCCTCTGGGTGACAAGGAAAGAAATAGATTGGTGGTGGTTGTTGCAAGGAACTGATGAGAAAAATTGAGTGATAGGGAAGTATTTCTGAGGATGAATTCCACATGGAAGTAGCTTCTCTCCTGAGGAAAATACCATCCTGATCTTTGGAAAAGTCTTGTTGATCACAGCACTGGGGTGGGGGAGCTTTTCCTAGGCACCTGCAGTGGGCAATTTTGCAAAGCTTTTCTGAGCAGAATCATCACCTTTACATTCCAGCGTTGCTTAAAAGTTATGCAGTCCAAGATAATAGTAATCACCATGTGAAAAGCTATGGAACTCTTGTGAGTCAATGACATCTGGACACTGAGAAAGTACCTGAAGCTGAGCTTTTCTATCATTAGTGTGTCAGAAATGATACCAGGAATTGACCAGATTAATGGTAACTGATATGAATAGATTTAAAATACAGAACGTGGGGCTTTTGAAGAGGCAAAAAGAATAGTTAAGAGCAGACACTCAAAAAAGAGATAAATCCATAAAGAACCAGGACAATAGCCCTTTTACTAACTTTAGCTGGTCTAAATATCCACTGCTTTTTCAGAATATAGAGCCAGAAGCTAATAATGGATCCATATTGCCATAGATGAAGATATTGTTATATTATGTTGATATTTAAAATAACAGATCAGTGAATCGAATATAACTTAGTATACTGTGATTTTTAACATCTGTTAATTGTTTTAGCTCTTTGTGTGATGCTGTCTGTAAAGAGATCCATATGAGAAATGTAATCATGTAGATAGACCCAGTTACTGGTAAGATCCCTGTGACTAGGTATAAAACATAAGTCAAGGAGCAACCTGAAAGGCCTTTTTTGAACAAGACCTGTTTACATTTGGTGTGTTACATGTGGCATCTCGAGTATAGTGGGCAGGTTGTGTCTTTCTCAAGGTACCCATTCAAGGGTGTGAGTGGGGCCTGAAATGAACCCACTTCCTTTGCCAAGCTATGAAACTGTATCAGCCTGGAGAAAGGGGTCTTTTTGTACTTAGCACAGAGATGCATTATATGCTGTTTCCAATTTTGTTTTGCTACATGACAAGCCAGCACATACTCACTAGCATAAAGAACAACAATTCTTTATTTGGCTCAGCTGTGACAGCTCATCTTCTCTCCAGTAGGAATCAGCTGGGATAGCTTCAAGTCTCTCGGAGCTGGAGTTATCTGAGGATTCATTCACTCGCATGTATGGTGGTTGATGCAAGCTGTGGGCTGAGACTACAGTGGTCATCAGGAACACTGACCCGTGGTGGTTCAGTTACTGCTTGGCTTGCTCACAGTGTAAGGTGGCTGAATTCCAAAAGGGAGCATCCTGAGAGACAGCAGGCGTGAACAATATTGCTTTTTGTGACTTAGCCTTGGAAGTCTTATAGTGGTATTTTTGCCTTATTCTATCAGTAGAGGCTGTTGAAAAAGTTGTCTGTAGATTTAGGGCTCACCCGAGATCCAGGATGATCTCATCTTAAAATCCTTAACTTAATTACGTCTACAAAGATCTTCTTTGTAAATAATATCACTTTCACAGGTGCCACAGATTAGAACTTGAATGGATCTTTCTGGGGCCACTATTCAACCCACTACGATGATGTTGATAATAAGGGAAATAGGGTGTGAGATAATTGAGGAATCTTTACAGTGTCTTTGTAAGTTTTCTGTAAGCCTAAGTTATTCTAAAAATAAAAAAGTTATTATCAATAACATAACAAAGCAAATGACACAAGGAAAAATAATTTAAAAATAATTTGTAAGCATAAAAAATCCTAATTAGGAATTCATAGGAAGATTAGGAAAATGTGATACAATTTGAAAATAATAGCCATTAATTATATCTTCTTTCTTTTTCTTGATTTTTAATAATATTTCATTGGATTATTGTTTTTCTGAAGAGATTTATCTTTTACCAGAAAAATAGGCTCAAATAAAATTTAAAGCATCAACTTGTATGCATTAATCTAGTATTAACCATGTTCCTTTAATGGTGGCATCTCCTGTAGTGTGGATGTTACATAGACTTTGAAGAGTAATATACAAAGAACTAAACCTGGTAAATAAGATTTGCAATTATAAGACTTAAAAAAAATCAGCCAAAGCTTGGGTATAGATTTCAGGGTGGTATGGTGCTTGAATACTCATTGGGTATGGAGGTGTTGTAGTCATTTTTGGAAAATGCATTCTACCACAGTCCTGGCTATAGGATTATTAATTTAAAAAGATAGTGGGATCATTAAAAACAAGCTTTACTGTGTCACTCAAAAGTTGGCCAGGAAGAGATGATGTGCTCAGAGGGGACCTTTGAAGAGAGTTTTATGAAGAGAATGGCATGCAAATTTTTTTCTTGGGGGTGGAGGGTGGATATCTAAGGAAACTGTATTAGTCTAATCATGCTTCTATAACAACATACTACAAACTGGGTAATTTATAAATAACAGCAATTTATCTTTGATGTTTCTGGAGGCTGGAAAGTCCAAGATCAAGGCACCAGCAAATTTAGTGTTTGGCTTGCCACATGGTGGAGGGTGGAAGGGCAAACATGGACAAACTGTGTGATCCGCCCTTGTTTTTTAAGAGTAAGAGCATTAATCTGGTTCACAAGGGTGAAGCTCTCATGATCTCATCACCTTCTGAAGGCCCCACCTTTTAAGATGATCACATTGTCAATTAAATTTTAATATATGAATTTTGGAGGACACATATTCAGATGATAGCAGAAACCCATAAACTATGATGAAGCCCTCAGGGCTAGGAACGGTAGGAAGTCTCTACCATGCCTATGTCTGAGGTTCTGAGTGGTTTCCAGAATCTAGTGAGATGTGTAAATGAAGATGAATTGTCACCCAGATGCTGTTGTCTTAGGTAGAGGAATGCAGCCGCCAACTAACACAGTTCTTGCAGAGAGAGAACCAGGGACGTAAGTACTTAGACTCTCCAGTTCTCCTGCTGGTATTTCCAATTAATTGAAGAAAATGGAAAAGCAGAGAGCAAGGGGCCTTGGGTGAAGGTGACTTTCTAGATACAATATGTAAAGAGGAAAGGGGAAAGGGTGGATCTCTGGAGGTATAGGGAGCATATCTAGCACAACTCACATGGAGGAAAGTGACCTCTATATGGTGATATATACTCTGATGGCATACAAATAATTTAGCTAAATTGTATAAGCAGAATTCTTGTCAGTCTCCTCCATGAGACTTAATAGTTAGTGAATAAACTATTCTTAATTTTCTTTGTACCCTGCTGTTATATTAATGACATCATGTAAATTCTATTTTGCCAATGCAGAAAATTATGTGAATTTGAAGTATAGAAATCACTATATCTTGGTCACCTCAGCACTATAGGCATGGCAAGCTAGATAATTCTTTGTTGCTGTGGAGTCTGTCCTGTGCATTGTAAGATGTAGGACAGCATTTCTTGCCTTTTCCTATTAGATACCAGTAACAGCCCTTAAGGAAGGTGTTACAACTGAGCGTGTCTTCAGACATTGTCAAATGTTCCTGGGGGGCAAAAGCATCTCTCAAAATAAATAGGGATATCACAAAAAAAGTAACATATTTATCAACTTTTTATGATTAACTGATTCTTCCAAAAAATTATATCCTCTGTCTAGTCTTTTTCCTGTTTTTCAAACTTACCCATGGGCATTGCTTTAAAAAATTGTAAAGATTCATACACCATCAAATTCAGCCTTTTAAAGTGCACAATTCAGTGTGCTTTGTATGTAAATTTTACTATATCAGTGATGTGGTTTGACTCTGTGTCCCCACTTAAATCTCATGTCAAATTGTAATCTCTACGTGTCAGGGGAATGACCTGGTGGGAGGTGATGGAATCATGGAGGTGAACATCCCCTTTGCTGTTCTCATGATAGTGAATGAGTTCTTCCACGATCTGATGTTTTAAGTGTGTGGCATTTCCCCCTTTGCTCTTTCTCTTTTCTGCTTTGCCATAGTAAAGATGTGCTTGCTTCCCCTTTGCCTTCCACCATAATTATAAGTTTCCTGAGGCCTCTCAGATATACTTTCTGTACAGTCTACAGAATTGTGAGTCCATTAAACCTCTTTTCTTCATGAATTGTCTATAATGGGAAATTTATGAACATAATGGGAAATTTATGAACATAACAGGAAACCAGAGAGCAAGGAGGCCTTGATGCTTGTAGTTCTCAGGGAGTTCTTTATAGCAGTGTGAGAGTGGGTGAATACATGTAGGGTTGTTAAAACATAGCCACTATCTAATGTTAAAATATTTTCATCAGTTGCTAAAGAAACCCTGTGCTTGTTAGCTGTCATGCCCCACCTCTACTTTCTTCCAGCCCTTAGTCATTAAAAATTTACTTTATGTCTCTATGTGTTTGCCTGTGTTGAACATTTCATATCAACGGAATTGTATAATATGTGGCCTTTTATATCTCACTTCCTGAACTTAGCATAAATGGTAGCACATATCGATATTTCATTATTTTTTATGGTTGAATAATATTCCCTTATATAAATATGTCACTTCTGTTTATTCATCAATTGATGGACATTTGTATCATTTCTACTTTTGACTATTATAAATAAAGCTGCTCTAAACTTCCATATGTAAGTTTTTGTGGGAACATATGTTTACACTTCTTTTGGATGAAAGACTCTTTAAGAGTGGAATTGTGGGTCATATGGAAACTCTTTATTTAACTTTTTGAGGAACGGTTAAACTGTTCCTCAAAGTGGTTTTCCCAGTCTTCATTCCATCAACAATGTATAAGCCTTGAATTCCTTCACATCCTTGCCAACACTTGTTACTTTTTGTCATTTTGATTATACACATCCTATTGGATGTGAAGTGTTTTCTCACTGTGATTTTGATTTGTATTTCCTTCAGGACTAATAATGTTGAGCAGCTTTTTAATCTGTTTATTAACTGTGTAACTATCTTCTTTGAATAACTGTTCAAATCCTCTGTCTATTGTTTAGTATTGTTTATTTTTGAGTTGTAAGAGTTCTTTTTTAGAAAATTTACAGATTTATTATAGAATATATGAATTGCAAATATTTTCCCCCATTACTGTTTGTTTTTTCCCCTCTCTTGATATGGTCCTTTAAAGCAAAAAACTTTTAAAGTTAATAAAATGCGATTTATGTACTTTTTATTTTATGGCTTGTACTTTTGCTGTCCTCTCTAAGGAATGATTGGCAACCCAAGGCCATGAGCATTCACACCTGTGTTTTCTTTTAAGAATGATATGGTTTGGCTGTGTCCCCACTCAAATATCAAACTGTGGCTCCCATAATTCCCACATGTTGTGGGAGGGACGTGGTGGGAGGTAATTGAATCATGAGGTTGGGTCTTTCCTGTGCTGTTCTCGTGACCGTGAATAAGTCTCATGAGATCTGATGGTTTTGTAAGGGGGAGTTCCTCTGCAAATGCTCTCTCTCTTTTTTGCCTGCCACCATGTAAGACTTGACTTTACTCCTCCTTTGCCTTTGGCCATGATTGTGAGGCCTCCCCAGCCATGTGGAACTGTGAGTCCATTAAATTTCTTTGCTTTATAAATTACCTAGTCTTGGTATGTCTTTATTAGTAGTGTGAAAACAGACTAATACAAGGAGTTTTATAATTTTAGCTTTCACAGTTAGGTTTTTAGGTAAAATTTGAGTTAATTTTTGCATATGATGTGAGATATGAGATAGAGACTAACTTCATCCATTTACATATGGTTACCTAGTTGTTTCAGTATCATTTGTTGAAAAGCCTATTCTTTCTCATTGAATGGTCCTGACACTCTTGCCTAAAATCAATTGATAATAAAGATAAAGGTTTGTTTCTGGGCACATTCCTCTATTCCATTGATTGATATATGTATCCCTGTGTCAGTATCACACAGTTAATATGGCTTTGTAGCAAGTCTTTGAATAAGAAAGTGTGAGTTCTTCAACTTCTTTTAAAGTTTTATTTTTAGTTTTGCTATCCAAGGTATCCAGAATTACATGATATTCAATTCCATATAAATTTTATATTTAATTTGTGAATTTCTGTAATATACAAATCTGGAATTTTGATAGAGATTGTTTTAAATCTACAGATCAATTTGAGGAGTATTGCCATCTTAGCAATATTGTTTTCCACTTCATGACATGGAATTTTTGTATTTATTTAGCTCTTCAATATTTTTTGACATATTTGAGATATAATTGCACCTATTAATGGTATACGGTGTGATATTTTAATCAATGCATGCAATGTGTAATGATCAAATCTGGGTAATTATTATATCCATCACATCAATCCTGATGTCATCTTTCCCTATTATTAAAAAGATTTAAAAAAAGCAAATGCTGGTGAGGATGTGAAGAAAATGAAACTCTTATACACTGCTGATGGGAATGTAAATTGTTAGAGTCATTACGTAAAACAGTATAGAGGTTCTTCAAAAAGCTAAAATAGAACTACTCTATGATCCAGCAATTCCCCTACTGGGTTTATATCCACAGAAAAGGAACCAGTATGCTGAAGAGGTCTCTGCACTTCCGTGTTTATTGCAGCATTATTCACAATAGCCAAGATATAGAATCAACCTAAGAATCCATCAACAGATGTATTATGGATAAAGACAATTTGGTACATATATACACAATAAGATTATTTAGGCATAAAAATAATAAAATTTGGTCATTCATAGAAGCATGGATTAGCCTGAAAGGCATTATGTTATGTGAAATAAGTCAGGAACAGAAAGATAAATGCTGCATGTTCTTGCTCATATGTGGAAGCTGGAGAATTTGGTCTAGCGGAAGTAAGGAGTAGAATAGTGGTTACTAGAGGCTGGGAAGGAGGGATAGGAAGAGATTGGTTGGTGAATACACTGTTACAGCTAAATAGGAAGAATAACTTCTAGTGTTTTATAGCACTGTAGGGTGACCATAGTAAACAATAATTTATTGTATTTTTTTCAGATACCTAGAAGAGAGGACATTTAATATTACCAACACGAAGAAATGACACAAATCTTCAATAATTTATTTCAGCTATGTTTTGTAGTTGTCAGTTTGTAAGTCTTACATTCCTTTTTTTTAAAAAAATCTGTATGTTATTCCTTTTTGTGCTGTTGCAGTTTACTTAATTTCATGTTCAAATTGTTAATTGAAAGTGTGTAGAAATAATTTATTTTTATTTTTATATATGCTTTTTACTGCATTTTAGGTTTGGGGGTACATGTGAAGAACATGCAAGATAGATTGTTACATAGGTACACACATGGCAGTGTAATTTGCTGCCTTCCTCCCCATCACCTATATCTGGCATTTCTCCCCATGCTATCCCTCCCCAACTCCCCACCCCCTGCTGTCCCTCCCCTTTTTCCCCCCAACAGACCCCAGTGTGAGATGCTCCCCTCCCTGTGTCCATGTGTTCTCATTGTTCAACACCCGTCTATGAGTGAGAATATGCGGTGTTTGGTTTTCTGTT
>PVKV010015167.1:0-14564 GCA_004027835.1 Alouatta palliata
GGAAAAAGGGGAGGGACAGCAGGGGGTGGGGAGTTGGGGAGGGATAGCATGGGGAGAAATAACAGATACAGGTGATGGGGAGGAAGGCAGCAAATCACACTGCCATGTGTGTTCCTATGTAACAATCTTGCATGTTCTTCACATGTACCCCCAAACCTAAAATGCAATAAAAAGTATATATAAAAAAAAAAAAAAAAAAAAAAAAAGAAAATGACAGCAATAACTTTTCAAATGCCAGAAATTTTTAGGACCAGAGAAAGGAGAGCTGGTTTACTTGCAGAAAGGGAACACCATCACCCCTACTGTATGAGACCGAGGAAAGTTTCAAGGACTATTTGCCAGAAGAAGAGATGATGCTGCAGAGGTAACAGCCTTGGCTAGGCACTTTCTAACTGTGTGAACTTCAGGAAGTTATATACTTCCATGAGCCTCAGTTTCCTCATTTGTACGATAAGATTTTTTTTTTAAAAAAAAAAGCTACCTTATAAAGTTTTATAAATATTGAATGAGATTAATTATGACATTAGATAGTTAAAATGTTATAAAATGTTAGTAGTTTTAAAAGCTTTAATATTTCTGTACTATCTGCTCAGAAATGAGCTACTCTTTTCCCACATGATATATTTCCCAAAACAACTACAATTTCTGGCTTTCCTTCAAACTCTTATAAGGAAACAATTAGTAACATAAAAAATAATTAGGATGTTCTGAAAATACCACTCATGATGATCTGCTTTCAAGAGATAAGGAAAGAAGAGTTGATTTCATCTTTATGTGGAAAATGTTCATCAGAATCTTATTATAAATGATCTTACGAAAACTGGATCTCCACATGCAGAAGAATGAAACTGGGCCCTTATCTTATATCATATACAAAAATCAACTCAAAATGGACTAAGGATCTAAAGGTAAGATCTGACACCATAAAACTCCTAGAAGAAAACACAGAGGGAAATCTCCTTGATATTGACTTTGGCAATTATATTTTTGGATATCACACTAAAAGCACAGGCAACAAAAGTGAAAATAAACAGGTGAGACTACAACAAACTAAAAAAACCTTCTGCACAGCAAAGCAAACAATCAAAAAAAATCAAAAAGCAGCCTATGGATTGGGAGAAAATATGTGTGAACCATACATCTGATAAGAGCTAATATTCAAAACATATAAGGAACTCACACAACTCACTAGCAAGAAAACGAACAATCAAATTTTAAAATGGGCAAAGAACCTGAATAGACATTTCTCCAAAGAAGACATAAAAATGACCTGCAAGTATATGAAGAAGTGCTTGAATATATTAATCATTGAAGAAATGGGAATCAAAACTGCAATGAGATGTCACTTCATATCTGTTATGATGGCTACTAGCAAAATGTGAAAGATGTGAAGGTGAGGATTTGGAGAAAGGGGGACCCTTGTACACTATTTGTAGGACTATAATTTGCACAAACGTTATGCAAAAAATTATGACAGTTCCTCAAAAAATTAAAAATTGAACTACCAGATAATTCAGCACTCCCTTTCTTGGTATCAGGAAAAATGAAATCAATATCCCAAAGAGATATCTGCACTTTCATATTTATTACAACGATATTCACAATAACCAAGATATGGAAATAGTGTCTGTTAATGGATGAATTTAAAAAATGTGATACACACACATACATACACACACAAAATGGAATATTATTCAGCCTCACCATTTGTGGCAACATCATGAAGCTAGAAGACATTATTCTAAGTGAAATTAGCCAGATGCAGAAAAAAAATACTATATAATCTCACTTGGATATTGAATATTTTTAAGTCAAATACAAAGAAACAGCGAGTAGAGCAGTGGTTAGTTACCACGGGTAGGGACAGGGAGAAAATGAGGAGATGTAAGCCAAAGAGTACAAATAAATAAGTCTAGAGATTTAATGCACAGCAGGAGTATTATAGTTAATAATATTAAACTACATATTGAAAATTTGCTAAGAGAGTAGATTTTAGGTGCTGTTACCACACACACAGACACACACACACAGGCACACATGTGCACAAAAGAGACAACTATGGAAGGTGATGGGCATGTTTAGTTGTGTACATGTAGTAATCATTTCACCATGTATATGTATATCAAAATGTCTTTTTGTACACCCTAAATCCATACAATAAAAAATGAGGGGGGTGAGGGTAGGAGAAATTTTTCAAAGCAGAGAGGATAATAGTATGGCCCTTTTATATATTACTTGCATTTTATTTCCAGCCCTGCCACTGACTCACTATGTAACCTTAAGTCAGTCATTTCATCTCCATGTGTTCATTTTCTCCTCTATAAAGTGGGATAATGAATGCGACTTTCTGTTCTCTCAAAAAAAAAAAAATTCTTGCTATGATTATCTCATCTTAGGGAGAGGAGAAAACAATCTCACTAAATATGCTTCATTTGAAAGGGAACACATTGGTTTAGCAAATTATATGAATGTATACTTTCAGTCACACCTGGCTGAAAGAAGGTTGTATTCCTTCTATTCCTACTGAACAAAATTAAGTGGATGAGCGCATAGTGATTACACACCCACCTCTGCCTTAAAAGGGGGTAAGTTCATGAGATTGAGCCTCAGCCTCTGAGATGATAGCTTCAAGTACATTGAACAAACAGGAATTTGACCCTTTTCTTATGAACAGGTAACCAGGGATTGGGGAGGATATGATACAAAAAAATAATATTTGCACCTATTAATTCAAGGTTTCTACTTCTTACCCAAAGAGAAATGACAGAGACTCGGGAAAACCAAATCATAGACCAACAGAAATAATCAATACATTATTTATTATTAACCACATCCAACTCCACTGGAAGAATTTTTTGAGTATAAGGATGAAATGCCCAGGGAAGAGGTATGGAAGGAAAAAAGGGACAGATAGGGCTCCACAACCTTTGTTCATTACACTTCATAAACTAACCTTTTTTTATGTCCCTAGAATTGAGTTGACAGAACCCAAAAAGTAAGTTAGGGAAAAGAATTTACCATATAAGAGCTTTCATTGCAATATCACATGTAAGTAACACACATTTGCAAGCCCTGTATCTACTAAGCTCTGTGTGGAGATAGTCAGGAATTAACATATAAGCAATAGGAATTTTATAGTATTTCTCCTGATTCTAGAGAAATCTTACATATCAACCTCACCTATGGTTAAAGCCTCTTGTTCTACAGCACTTGGACTAAGACAATAAGCTCTTTCTATATCCATATGAAATTGAAGCCCACACTCTGTCTATTGGCTATGGAGAGGGCATTGCCAAGCCATCCTAAGACTCTCTTGTTTCAATCCATGCGCACCAGCTGGAGGCACTGTAGAGCTCCTAGGTAGAAGAGAAGCCCCAGAAAGGGATACTCAATTGAACAGAAAACAAAGATCACCCTGACGCAGAAGCAGGATTTATTTGGGGGCAAGTTTGATAGAGAGAGTCCTTTAATGGAGAGATCTGGGATTAGTCCTGTAGAATTATGTGCTCTTGCCAAAGGAGATACGTACCACCTGTTGTGATGACATCATCCTAAATTAGTAGGCTTTCTTTTATTCTTACAATCTTTTCTTTTGAAATAATTTTGGATTTACAGAAAAGTTGCGGGAATAATACAAAAAAAAACTTTCCAGATACTTAATTTTTATTGTGACAAAATATACATAATATAAAATTTATTATTTTAACAATTTTAAGTGTACATCAGTGATGTTAACTATATTTATCGTGTTCTATAAGCATCATTATTTTCATAACATTTTCAGAATCTCAAACAGAAAATGTGTACCTAGTGAACAGTAACTCTCCATTTCTTCTTGACTGCCATTCCCTGGCAAGCACTACCTTACTTTCTGTCTATATGGATTTGCCTACTATGAACACTTCATATAAATGAATCATAAAATATTTGTCTTTTTATGAGTGGCTTACTTCACTTAGCATAATGTTTTTAGAGTTCATCATGTTGCAGGATGTGCCAGAATTTCATTTCTTTTTAAGGTAGAATAATCTATTGTGTGTATGTAGCACATTTTATTTATTTGTTCATCTTTTGATGGATATTCGGGTTGTTTCAACCTTTGGCTACTGTGAATATGCTATGAACATTGGTGTACAAACGTCTGTTTGACTCTCTGTTCTCAATTCTTTTGGGTATATACCCAGCAGTAGCATTGCTGAATTATATGGTAATTCTATATTTAACTCTTTGAAGAACCACCAGACTGTTTTTCACAGCTGCTGCCTCATTTTACACTCCCAGCAGCTATACACAAGGGTTCTAATTTCTCCATTTCCTCACCAACACTTATTATTTTCTATTATTTCTGTTGATTTTAATATAATAATGATCCCAATGCCAAAGAAGTGTTATCTCACTGTGGTTTTGATTTATATTTCCCTGATGGCTGGTGATGCTGCTCATCATGTCATGTGCTTATATTGGTTATTTGTGTATTTTCATTGGAGAAATACATATTTGAGTTATTTGCTCACATTTTAACTGCTGAATTTTTTTTTTCTTTTTAAAAAATAGTTGTAGGAGTTTCTTTACGTTTTCTGGATATTAATCTCTTACCAGATATTGATATATATGATATGCAAATATTTCCCCCTGTTCTGTAGGTTGTCTTTTCACTATCTTGTTAGTGTCCTTTGACACACAAAAGTATTTAATCTTGATGAAGTCCAATTTATTTGTTTTCTTTTCTGTTGCCTGTACTTTTGGTGCATATCTGTGAAATCATTGCCTAATCCAATATCATGAAGATTTACTTCATCTTCTTCTAAGAATTGTACAGTTTGAGCTCTTACACTTGGGTCTTTCATCTGAGTTAATTTTGCATATGATGTAAGGGTCACACTTCATTCTTTTGCATGTATCTCCAGTTTTTCAAGTACCATTTACTGAAAGCACTGCCCTTTATTGTTTTGGGACCTTTGTTGAAAATCAATTAGTTAAGAAGATTGGTCACTAAACAAGGCCTTTAAAACCAAGGCTAGCATGGAAAGGAAGTCTGTACTAATATTAAGTTATATTCCAACTGAGCCAATGTTTAATTAACATTTCAAAAATTAATCAATGTCAAGGTTGTATACAGAATAGTTTTCTGTAAGTACAATAGGGCATCTGGGTGCCCTAGGTTAAACCAGTTGAGAAGATGACTTATTTCTATTGTAGTTAAATGTATGCGTCTGGCTCAGCTTTAGATGAACTGGGAGGAGCTTATAGACTTAAGGTTCTGGTTAGGCGCAGAGGTGGATGTAATGAGAAGCTAATGAAACTTCTCTCTTATTGGCACACACCGCTTATACAAAATCATCTTTTCTCATTCTGACTAAATATTCATATATTTAAAATCTGAATCCATCCTTTGTAGGTACCTGTACAGAGAACTGAAGTCAAATTCTGGTCTGCCTATTTTACTTGATGAGAAAAAAATCGCAATTTTAGGATTTTATCTTAGGCTCTTGTCTCAGAAGTTTATGATGTGGTATGTAAAAAAGAAAACATAATATCACAAAACAATGCCATTTAAAGAAATTTCTTTCTTCAACTACTTGTCCCTCCTCCATAGAACAAATTGTCTTTTCCATAACAAAATCTCTAATTAGGCCACTATGTTATAATACTGTGCTCCCACTTCCTCTCCCTCCTGCACACCTCAGGTCCTTGTTAATAGAGTTATAAATATGCAAAAAGATTTTAAGCATCTCTGCATAAAAATTAACCTGGATTTTGGTGGTCCTCTGGAAGCAGAGAAAATAAGAGAGGAAGAGGTGCAGGAAGAAGTTGGGCAACATGACACAGATGACAACCTATGAAGAAATGTGGTACAATGAGATATTTTAGTGAGTGGTGATGATTAATTAATTTCAGAATTATCAGATATTAATATAGAAACAGTTTGCAGTGTGGTGCCATAATGTAACATTTCTTTATCCTTTCTTCCTACAAATTCTGCTATTAAAAACAAGTATCTGCTGAACTTCTGCTTTGTGGCAAAAGAGGGAAATAGGCTGAGTTCCTCTTCTGTGTTGGAGTGAGATTAAGAAAAAACAATGGCCACAGGAAGTAAGGTGAAGGAAGGTGAAGTGAAATCAGGAAATCAGAACTAGAAGTAAGCACACAAATAAAACTTCTAGTGAAGTTTTGGAAATTATAAGAGGGGTTTTTACTTCCCATCAGACATAGAATAGTAGATTTGAACCAATTATAAAGAATTATTTGTGCATGTCAAAGGACAGGTTGATTTCAACTGACATCTGTGATGACTATGTAGGTGAAAGAATAAGCAGACATTTAACAAGCAGCATATGTTTAGTAAATGTCGTGATTACCTTCCCTAGGGTACTGGAGGGGATATCAGTGAGCATTAGGGAAAGGAGATGGTCGTCCTCTTTGGAAAGACAGAAAGTAGCCACAGCATGGAAAAACAGAATAAGCAGTAGAGGGAGTACCATGCTAAAAGCTGGGAGACTTTGGTTTAAGTGTCAGCTCTTGCATTCATTCAAAGTGATTCTGAGAAGTTTGTGCTTTAAATTCTTTACACGCAAAATATTCAAACCGCTGTCTCTCAAATGCTGGCCGGCCTTTTAGAACAGAGCTCTTCCATTTATCTTTCTTACAGGACATCCATTTTTGTTTTATTTTGCTTTCAGCAGGTGGTCTATTATTTTTGTCATCAGAAAATGTTTTTGATCATAGCCATGGCTTACTGACTATATATAATACTTTCTGGTTTTTTGGCATTCACAAAGTATATTGCCTTTTTTCTTCCCCGAAAAAATTATCTTTGATTACCCTGAATATGATTTTTCCCCTATCCAGACAGAATGCTAATTCTTCAGGGTCCTCCAGATTCTTTATCTCAATTAAGTCCTAAGCAGAGAAACCTGTTGCCAGCAACTTCCATCGACAGAGAGGCATACCAAACTTTGAAGATAACTATGTCTCTCAAATATCCAGAACTCCTACTAAAATTTTTTGTTTCAGATGACTTTATTAACTTCAGGGGTAGTAGGGGGGAAGTATTTAGTGAGGATCAGAGATTATCCAAAATGAGGTTGGTGTAGATTAGCAAGCACATTGTGAAAGGCTTCTTATCAATAAGATCAAAATTAATAGGAATTGCTGGTTAAACATATATTTTCTCATTCAGCTCTGCAGTTAAGATGAATTGGCTCCCATTGTATCAGGTAGCTGTTTTATTTTACTGGGAGTTCCCTTTCATTTTCTTATATTGACAGGAATTAGTTGTTAAGTGCTAGTAGTAAAATATAGATAGTACGCTTATCAGGTTGTTATCCTGGGTTTATTACCTTTAGAAAAGGGTTCTGTTTATTACAGGCGTTCCTTGCTTTATTGTGATTCACTTTGCAGATATTGTGCTTCTTACAAATTGAAGGTTTGTGACAATTCACAAAGCAAGTTTTTTGGCACAATTTTCCCAGCAGTGTGTGCTCACTTCATGTATCTGTTTCATGTTTTGGTGATCCTCATAGCATTTCAGATGTTTTCATTATTACTATATCTGTTATGGTGATCTGTGATCAATTATCTTTGATGTTACTATTGTAATTGTTTTGGGGCACCATGAACTGTACCCAGGTAAGACAGCAAACTTAACCAATGAAAGCTGTGTGTGTTTCCCCCATCTCTCTCCTCCCCCAGCCTACTTATTCCCTGAGACACAACAATATTGAAATTAGCTAATTAACCCCACAATGGCCTGCAAGAGTTCAAGTTAAAACAAGAATAGCATTTCTTTAACTTTAACTCAAAACCTGGAAAGAATTAAGCTTAGTGAGGAAGGAATGTTAACCACTGAGACAGATCTCCTGTGCCAAATAGTTAGCAACATTGTGAATGCAAAGAAAAAGTTCTTGAAGGAAATTAAAAGTGCTACTCCAGTGTACACACAAATGAAAAGAAAGAAAAGCAGCCATATTGATGATATTAAGAAATTTTTAGTGGTCAACACAGAACATAAAACCAGCCATAGCATTCCCTTAAGCCAAAACCTAAACCAGGACAAGACCCTAACTTTAATTCTGTGAAGGCCAACAGAGGTGAGAAAGCTGCAGGGGAAAGTTCGAAGCCAGCAGAGGTTGGTTCTTGAGCTTTTTAGTTTTATTTTTGTTTGTTTTGCAGTCTGTGTCTATAACTCAAAAGTGCAAGATGAAGTGGCAAGTACTGATACAGAAGCTGCAGCAAGTGATCCAGAAAATCTAGCTAATTAAATAATTGAAGATGGCTACACTGACTAACCAATGTTCAATATAGACAAACAACCTTACATAGGAAGAAAATGTAATCTAGGACTTTCACAGCTAGAGATGAGATGTTGATGCCCGACTCAAGGCTTTCAAGAACAAGCGAGCTCTCTTGTTAGAAGCGAATGCAACTGGTGGTTTTAAGTTGAAGCCAACGCTCATTTACCATTCTGAAAATTCTAGAGTCTTTAGGAATTATGCCATATCTATTCTGCCAGTGCTCTATAAATGGAACAAAGCCTGAAAGACAGCACATCTGTTTACAGCATGTAAATATTCACTAAATATTTTAAGCCCACTTTTGAGACCTACTGCTCAGGAGAAAAAAAAAAAAAAAAGATGCCTTTCAAAATATTACTGCTCCTTGACAATGCACCTGCTCACCCAAGAGCTCTGATTCAGTCATTTCAAGGAGATTAAAGTTGTTTTCATGCCTGCTAATACAACATTCATTCTGCAGTCAATGGATTAAGGAACACTTTTTTACTTTCAAGTCTTATTATTTAAGAAAAATATTTTGTAAAGCTATAGCTGCCATACCTACTAATTCCTCTGATAGATTTGGGAAAAGTAAATTGAAAATTTTCTGGAAAGGATTCAACATTCTAAATGCCATTGAAAACATTTGTGATTAGGAGGAGGAAGTCAAAATACCAACATTAACAGCAGTTTGAAAGAAGTTGATTTCATCATCATAGACAACTTGGAAGGGTTCAAGATTTCAGTAGAGGAAGTTACTGCAGAGGTGGTAGAAAAAGCAAGAGAACAAGAATTAGAAGTGAAGCCTCAAAATGTGACTGAATTGCTGCAGCATCATGATCAAACTTTAATGAAAGACGAGTTGCTTTTTATGGATGAGCAAAGTAAGTAGTTTATTGAGATGAAAACTCCTCCTGGTGAAGATGCTGTGAACATTGTTTAAATGACAACAAATGATTTAGAATAGTACATAAACTTAGGTTATAAAGCAGTGGCAGGGTTTGAAAGAATGGACTCCAATTTAGAAAGAAATTGCACTGTGGGTAAAATGCTATCAAACAGCTTCATATGCTACAGAGAAATCTTTCATGAAAGGAAGTCAATCAATGAGACAAACTTTACTGTTGTCTTATTTTGAGAAATTGCCCAGCCAGCTCAGCCTTCAGGAATCACCACTCTGATCAGTCAGCAGCCATCAACACTGAAGCAAGACACTCCACTAACAAAAAGATACCAATCCACGGAAGGGTCTTCAGGCTAGCATTTTTTAACAATAACATATATTTTAATTAAGCTATACACATTTTCTGGACACAATGGACACTTAATAGAATACAGTATACTGTAAACATAACTTTTATATGCACTGAGAAACCAAAAAAAAAAATGTGGCTTACTTTATTGTGATATTTCCTTTGCTACAGTTGTCTGGAAACAAGTCTGCAATATCTCTGAGGTATGCCTGTATTTCCTCCTGGGAAAGTGACATCTGGTTAGTTTATGTTACCTTACAGAAGATAAAAATACAAATTCTTTTAGGATAATTGACATGTAGAAAATAATTTTGTGGTCTTTCCCATGCAAAACCTCTGGGCTCAAAATAAGAGCCAGAACTTACAATAATTACCATAGTGGTTTGAATGGGGTTTATTTAAAAGATAGGGCCACCTCAGAATGTGACTTATTTGGAATAAGGGTCTTAGCAGATATAATTAAGTGAAGGATCTGGAATAAGATTTATTCTGAATTAAGGTGAGCTCTAAATCTAATGATTATTTTCCTTTTAAGAGACAGAAATGAAAATATAGACAAACATGAGAAGAAGGCCATGTGAAGAGCAAGAGTTTGTCAAGTTTTTCCGTAGTGAAGTTTCTCTTTTTCCTCTCTTTACATACTCTCGTATTTGGAAGGAATTCATTATGCTTAGCCCACACTTCAGGAATAGAGAGTTATGTTTCATCTTCTTTGGTGATAGATCTGTTCAGATATTTGGTCAATTTTGTAATTGAGTTGTTTGTTTTCTTATTGTTGAGTTTTAAGAATTTTTATGTAATTTGCATAAAATTCTTCATCAGATATGAGCTTTGCAAATATTTTCTCCCAATATATGGCTGCCTTTTCTTTTTCATTCTCTTAATCACATCTTTCAAATATCAGAGTTTTGTTTAACTTTAATGAAGTCAAATTTATCAATATTTCCTCTCAAGAATCATGTGTTTGTTGCTGAGTCTACAAACTCATCACCAAACCCAAGGTCATGTAGATTTTCTCCTATGTTTCCTTTTAGAAGTTTTATAGTTTTGCATTTTATATGTACATTTATGATCCACTTTGACTCATTTTTTTTAAAAGATGCAAGGTCTTGGATTAGGCCCATTGTTTTGTATGTGAACATCTAGCTGCTGTGGCACCATTTGTTGAAAAGAGTATCCTTTATGTTTTGAATTGCCTTTGCTCCTTTGTCAAAGTTCAGTTTCCTACAAAATAACTTGCTAAAATCTTGATTGAAATTGAGATGAATCTATAGAGCGATGTGGAAAAAGTTAATGTTTTTGCCAATATTGGAAGATAACTTCTGTTTTGTCATTGGTGTATTTAGGCCATTTGCAATTAAAGTAATTATTTACAAGCTGGGGTTAATATCTACCATACTTTCCTCTGTTTTCTACTTGTTGCATTTGTTTTTGTTTCTCTTTTTCTCCTATTTTCCTGCTTTTTCTAGTTTTAATTGAACATTTTATCTCTTCTTTTAGCATATTAATTGTTTATTTAAAAAATCTTATAGTGGTTGTCAATAGAATTTGCAATATAAATATTTACTAACCTAAATCCACCTGCAAGTAATACAATAACACTTAACATGTGATATGGTACCTTATAGCAGAATATTTCCAGTTCCTCTTTCCTATCTCTTACGACATTGTTGTCATTTATTTTAGTAATATGCTATAATCAGTCAATACATGGCTACTATGATTCCTTTAAGCAGTCATCTTTTAGATAATTTAGAATTAAGAAAAATAGAAGATTTTATGTTCATTTGTTTCTTCTTTGATGTTCATCCTCTTTTTAAAAAAAAATTTTTATTTTAGGTTTGGGGTACATGCGAAGGTTTGTTACATAGGTAAACACATGTCATGAGGAGTCTGTTTTATGTATCGTTTTATCACCCGGTTATTAATTCCAGTACCCAATCCTTCCTGCTTCTCTCCTCCTCCCTGCCCTCCACCCTCAAGTAGATTCCAGTGTCTGTTCTTTCCTTCTTCGGTTCATAAGTCCTTATCATTAAGCTTCCAATTATAAGTGAGAACATGTAGTACTTGTTTTTCTGTTTCTGTGTGAGTTTGCTGAGGATAATAGTCCCTAGCTCCATCCACATTCCCTAAAAAAAACCATGATCTCATTCTTTTTTATGGCTGCATAGTATTCCATGGTGTAAATGTACCATGTTTTCTTTATTCAGTCTATCATTGCCTAGGTTGTCTTCCAGAGTTTTTATAGTTTTGGGTTTTACATTTACATCTTTAATCCAGTTTGAGTTGATTTTTTTATATCAAGGGTTCCAGCTTTAATTATCTGCCTATGTCTAGCCAGTTATGCCAGCACCATTTATTGAAAAGGGAGTCTTTTCCTCATCGCTTGTTTTCGTCAGTATTGTCAAAGATCAGATAGTTGTAGATGTGTGACCTTATTTCTAAGCTCTCTATTCTGTTCCATTTGTCTATGTGCCTGTTTTTGTACCAGTATGATGCTGTTTTGGTTACTGTAGCCTTGTAGTATAATTTGAAGTCAGGTAATGTGATGTTTCCAGCTCTGTTCTTCTTGCTTAGGATTTCCTTGGCTATTTGTGCTCTTTTTGGGTTATGTATGAATTTTTAAGTTTTTTTCAAATTCTGTGAAGAATGTCATTGAGTTTGATAGGAATACCATTGAATCTGTAAATTGCTTTGGGCAGTATAATCATTTTAATGATATTGATACTTCCTATCCATGAGAGTGGGATGTTTTTCCATTTGTTTTTGTCTTCTCTGATTTCTTGAGGAGTATTTTGTAATTCTCAATGTAGAAATCTGTCTTGTCCCTGTAGTCCCAGGTATTTTATTCTTTTTTGTGACAATTGAAAATGGCATTGCTTTTCTGATATGGCTCTCAGGTGTTTTTTTTTTTTTTTTTTTTTTTTTTTGGAGAGCTCATACACTATTGCTGGTTTCTAGGAATGCTAGTAACTTTTGTACATTGATTTTGTATCCTGCAACTTTGCTAAAGTTGTTTAGCAAAGAGAAGCTTTTGGGCCAAGACTATGTGGTTTTCTTGATATAGAATCATGTCATCTGCAAACTCAGATAGTTTGACTTCCTCTCTTCCTATTTGGATGGACTTTGTTTCTTTCTGTTGCCTGATTGTTCTGGCTAGGACTTCCAATACTATGTTGAATAGAAGTGATGAAAGAGGGCATCCTTTTCTTGTGCCATCTTTCAAGGGGAATGCCTCCTGTCTTTGACCATTCAGTATAATGTTGGCTGTGGGTTTGTCATAGATGGCTCTTACTATTTTGAGGTATGTTCCTTCAATACTCAGTTTATTGAGAGTTTTTAATATGAAGCGATTTTGAATTTTATTAAAGGCCTCTTCTGCATCTATTGAGATAATCATGTGGTTTTTGTCTTTAGTTCTGTTTATGTGACACATTGCATTTATTCATTTACGTATATGCAAGCAACCTTGCATCCTAGGATGACACCTACTTGATCATGGTGGATTAGCTTTCTGATCTGCTGTTGGATTTGGTTTGCAAGTATTTTGTCAAGAATTTTTGCACTGATGTTCATCAAAAATGTATGTCTGGAGTTTTCTGTTTTGTTATGTCTCTGCCAGGTTTTAGTATAAAGATAATGCTGGTCTCATAGAATGAGTTGGGGAGGAGTTCCTCATCCTTGATTTTTTGGAATAGCTTCTACAGGAATGCTCGCAGTTCTTCTTTGTACATCTGGTGGAATTCAGCTGTGAATCCATCAGGTCCCGGGTGTTTTTTGGTTGTCATGCTATTTATTACTGATTCAATTTTGGAACTTGTTATTGGTCTGTTCAGGGAATGAATTTCTTCCTGGCTTAGTCTTAGGAGGGCGTATGCGTCCAGGAATTTATCCATCACTTCTAGGTTTTCTGGCTTGTGTGCATAGAGGTGTTCATAGCAGTTTCTGATGGTTGTTTTTATGTCTGTGGGGTCAGTGTAACATTTCCTTCATATGTCTAATTGTGTTTATTTGGATCTTCTCTCTTCTTTATTAGTCTAGCTAATGGTCTATTTTATTAATTTTTTCAAAAAAATGACTTTTGGATTTGTTGATCATTTGAGTGTCTTTTTGTGTCTCAGTTTCCTTCAGTTCAGCTCTGATTTTGTTATTTCTCATCTTCTGCCAGCTTTGAGGTTTCTTCTCTAATTCTTTCAGTTGTGAAGTCAGAATGTTAATTTGAAATCTAACTTTTTGATGTAGGTATTTAATACTATGAATTTCCCTCTTAACACTGCCTTAGGTATGTCCCAGAGATTCTTGTATGCTGTATCTTTGTTTTCATTATTTTCAAATAACTTCTTGATTTCTGTCTTAATTTTACTATTTACCCAAACTTCATTCAGGAGCATGTTATTTAATCTTTCTATAATTGCATGGTTTTGAGTGATTTTCATAGTCTTGGCTTCTGTCTTTATTGTGCTGTAGTCTGAGAGTGTGTTTGGTATAATTTCATTTCTTTTACAGATATTGAGGATTGTGTTATGTTCAAGTATGTGGTTGATTTTAGAGTATGTGTTATGTGGTGATGAGAAGAATGTGTATTTCTTGTTTTGAGGTGTAGAGTTCTGTAAAGTTCTATCAGTTTCATCTGGTCCGCTGATGAGTTTAAGTCTGTTAATTTTCTGCCTCAGTGATCTGTCTAATATTGTCAGTGGAATGTTGAGGTCTCCCACTCTTATTGGGTGATGTCTATGTCTCTTTGCCAGTCTCTAAGAACTTACTCTATGAATCTGGGTGCTCCTGTGTTGGGTGCACGTATATTTAGGATGGTTAGCTCTTCTTAAGTTGCATTGGTTCCTTTGTCATTATGTAATGCCCTTCTTTGTCTCTTTTGATTTTTGTTGGTTTAAAGTCTGTTTTGTCTGAAATTAGGATTGCAATCTCTGCTTTTTTTCTGATTTTCAATTGCTTGGTAAGTTTTTCTCAAACCCTTTATTTTGAGCCTATAGTATCATTATGTGTGAGATGGGTCTCTTGAAGACAGCATACCGTTGGC
>PVKV010015167.1:14664-54882 GCA_004027835.1 Alouatta palliata
TTTTTTTTTTTTTTTTTTTTTTTTTTTTTTTTTTTTTTTTTTTTTTTTTTTTTTTTTTTTTTTTTTTTTTTTTTTTTTTTTTTTTTTTTTTTTTTTTTTTTTTTTTTTTTTTTTTTTTTTTTTTTTTTTTTTTTTTTTTTTTCCTTTCTTTCTTTATAGACAGAGTTTCACTCTGTCACCCAGGCTGCAGTGCAGTGGTATGATCTTAGCTTACTGCAACCTCTGCCTCCTGGGTTCAAGCGATTCTCCTGCCTCAGCCACCCTAGTAGCTGGGATTTCAGGCAAGCACCACCACACCCAGCTAATTTTTTTCTATTTTAAGTAGAGATGGGGTTTCACCATGCTGGGAAGGCTGGTCTCGAGAACTCCTGGCCTCAATTGATCCACCCTCCTCCGCCTCCCAAAATGATGGAATTACAGACATGAGTCATCATGCCCAGCCTCACTCTGCCTTTTAAGTGGAGCATTTAGCCTGTTTACATTCAAGGTCAGTATTAATAAGTGTGGATCTGATACTGTCATTGTTCAGTTAGCTGGTTACTATTTTGACTTGTTTTTGTGGTTGCTTCACAAAAAAACCACTACCAGCTAATATAAAACACTCTTAAACACACCATCTGTGGTAACACTGGACAGTGTGTTTAAGTGTGTTTTGTATTAGCTGGTAGTGGTTTTTTCTTTCTATATTTGGTGCTCTTTTCAAGATCTCTTGTAAGGCAGAATGAATTCCCTCAACATTTGCTTATCTGAAAAACATCTTATTTCTCCTTCACTTAGGAAACTTAATATAAAATTCTTAGTTGAAGACTTTTTTTTCTATAAAAATATTGAATATAAGTTTCCAATCTCTTCTGGCTTATAGTTTCAGTTTTAGCTGAGAGGTCTGCTGTTAGCTTGATTGGGTTCCCTTTGTAGGTGACCTGCCCTTTCTCTCTAGCTACCTTTGACATTCTTTTATTTCTGATCATTATGTGTCTTGGGGATAATTTTCTTGTGTCAAATCTTGGAGGAGTCCCCTGTATTTCCTGAATTTGACTGTTGGCCTCTCCAGCAAGGTTGGGGACGTTTTCATGAATTATATCCTGAAATATGTTTTCCAAGTTCACTTTCTCCTCCTCCCTTTCAGGGATGCCAATGATTCATGGTATCAGCCTCTTTACATACTCCCATACTTCATACTTCTCACAGGTTTTTTTTTTTTTTTTTTTTTTTCGGTTGAGACAGAGTCTTGCCTGTGGCCCAGGCTAGAGTGCAATGGCGTGATCTCGGCTCAATGCAGCCTCTGCCTCCCAGGTTCAACTGATTCTCCTGCCTCAGCCTCCTGAGTAGCTGGGATTACAGGCATGTGCCATCACATCCAGCTAGTTTTTTGTGTGTGTGTCTTTAGTAAAGACGGGATTTAACCATGTTGGCCAGGCTGGTCTTGAACTCCCAACCTTGTGCTCCACCTGCCCTGGCCTCCCAAAGTGCTGGGATTACAGGCATGAGCCACTGGGCTCAGCCAGAGGTTTTGTTCATTTTTTAAAAAAATTGTTTTTAAACTTTTAAGTTCAGTGGTACATGTGCAGGATGTGCAGGTTTGTTACACAGTTAAATGTGCATCTTGGGGGTTTGTTGTTCAGATTATTTCATCATCCAGGTATTAAGCCAAGTATCCATTAGTCATTTTTTTTTAACTTTCCTGATCCTCTCCCTTCTCCCACACTCTGCTTTTCAGTAGGTGCGAGTGTGCATTGCTCCCCTCTATGTGTTCATGTGTCCTCATCTTTTAACTAACACTTATAAGTAAGAACATGCAGTCAGTATTTGATTCTTAACCAAATTTTGTTTCCTTAACAGAAAATCAACTACTACATGTTTTTACTAATAAGAACTGTACTTTTAAGAACTGTCTGTCTTATTTCAGAGAACTAGCCTTCAAGTTTTGATATTGTTTCCTCTAGTTGGTTTATTTTGCTGTTAATTCTTGTGCTTGCATTGTGAAATCACTGTATTATGGAGCTCTGTCACACCTGTTAGGTTCTTTTTAATACCAGCTATTCATCCTTCAGCTCCTGTATTGCTTTATTGTGATTCTTATTTTCCTTGGATTGGATTTTGGCATCTCCTAATCTCAGTGGTCTCCATTGCCATCTATAAAGTGTCATTTGCTCGTCTCCTGGGGACTCCACCCCAGAGAGAGGCAGGTCAGCAGTAGCTCAGTGCAATCAGCCCAAGATGAAGGGTTGTACAGTAAGTGTGTGCCAGGGGTTCCCTGTCTGATGACAAGCAGTCAGGGGTGTGGGGGACCTATGGGAGATGGACTGGCCTCCTCTCCTTGGGTCGACCATAGCTTGTTGGAGGTATGGATAAGGCACTTAGGGTCTTTGCTCCTTTGTTTGTCTGAGGGTGGTAAGGGCAGTTCCACTGCAGAGACAGTGGCAGAGAGGCTTTCAGTTGCCCCTGGAGGTTCTGTCCAGAGCATTGCCAAGTTGTTACTGGCTCAGTAGCTCTGGCTGGGGTGGCTGGAGGCCCAGGCTTGGTGAGGAGATATGGGAATGGGCACTCACGTAACAGTTTGACCACTTTTCCACAGGGCTGCCATGGTATGCTTGGGGCCCACACCAGTCCCTAGTCACCTTGGATTTTCCAGTACCTGGAAGTATCACCAGTGAAGGCTGCAAAACAGCAAAGATGGCAGTGTATCCTCCCTCTGGGAGCTTCATCCTAGGGAGGTATGGGCCTGTCGCTGACCCAAAGGCACCTGTAGGAGGTGGCTGGAGACCCCAGTTGGGAGGTCCTACCCACTGAGGAGGAACCGGATTGGGGACCCACTTAAAAACACAGTCCAGCCATGTTTTGGTAGAGCAGCTGTGTTGTGCTGGAGATCTGCTTCAGCTCCTGGTCACCTTAAAAACTCAAAGCCTAAAGTCTGGAATGGCTAAGTTGTCCAAACAGCAAAGATGGTGGCCCACCCCTCCCTCTGGGAGCTTCATCCCAGGGAGATTACAAATCTCTCTCTGCTAGAGAACACCAGTGGAGGTGGTTGGAGGCCCTGGTTGGCAAGTCCTGCCCAGTGAGGAGGAATGGGATTAGGGATACACTTAAAAAAGCAGTCTGGTCATGTTTCAGTAGAGCAGCTGTCCTGTGCTGGGGGATCCCTTCTTCCCCTGGTCAGCTCAGACTCTCCAAAGCCTGAAGGCTGGATTGGCTAACTTGCACAAACAGCGAAGATGGCAGCCTGTTCCTCCCTCTGCGAGCACCACCCCAGGGGAAATAAAATCTCTGTTGAGTGAAAAACATGGTTGGGAGTGGCTGCAGACCCCAGTTGGGAGATCCTGCCCAGTGAAGAGGCACGGGATTGGGGACCCACTTAAAGCAGCAGTCTGGCCACGTTTTGCTAGAGCAGCTGTGTTGTGCTGTGGTCTGGGATTCCTCGGCCACCAGTCAGCTTGGGCTCTTCAGAGCCTGAAGTCTGGAATGGCTAAGGCCCCCAAACAGCAAAGGTGGCAGCTTATCCTCATCTCCCACCCCTCTCCATCCCCTGGGGAGTTCCTTCTTAGGGCGGTGCAATACCGATACCAGTAGCTTGCTGGAATTCCAAGCCAGTGAGTCTTATCCTGTAAGGTGCTGTGGAAGCGGGGTCTGCATGCTGTCACTGCTCTGCCCCTGATTTAGCCTCTTCCCTAGGGATGTGTATGGGGGTCTGATCTTTCACTTTGCTGGAGCTGCAGCTACTTTTGCCGGAAAGCCCAAGTATTTAAGGCTCCAGGGCATCCACACATGCCAGAGCGGCTGCTCTGCCTAAACTCCAGGTACCTTTGTCTGTCAGACTGCAGGCCCTGGTGGGACAGGCTCACAAGGAGGGTTGCAAAAATCCATGGGAGAAGCATGGTATCCTGGGGTCACACATTTACTCACCACTTTCCTGGGTGGGGAAGATTCTCCTGGCTCGGTATTACTCCCTGGTGGGCCATTGTCTTGTCTTGCTTTTTTTCATTCTCCATGGGTCAAGTATTTTCCTCGATTAGTCCCAATGCTAGTACCTGGATGTTTCAGTTGAAGGCATTGTGTTTACTCTTCCCTTCTGTTCCTCTCTGGGCAAGCCACGCACACTAACTGCTTCTAGTCAGCCATCTTAGCCACTCTCCTCTTCTTCCTCCTTTTAGGTAGATCCCAGTTCCTGAAACATAACTTGTCCTTACGCCTAGAGAACTGATTTTAAAATTATTTTTAGGTGAATTTCTTGGCAATACATTCTTTGTTATTTTATTGAAAAAGATCTTTCATATTCAAGTGTATTTTTGATGGATGCAGAATTCTAGGTGGGTTTCTTTTCTTTCAAGGTTTTAAATATTTTTCTTCACTCTTTTCTTGCTTGCATGGTTACTAACAAGAAGTCTGCTATAATTCTTATCATGTTCTTTTATAGGTCAGATGATGTGAATTTCCTCCTGAATTTTTCTAAGATTTTTTTTTGTTTGTTTGTCTTTGGTTTTCTGTAGTCTGAACAATATACCCACTTCTTTGTGTATTTTTTGTTATTTCTTCAGCTTGTAGTTATCTGAGCTTACTGAATCTGTAGTTTGAGGTCTGTCATTAATTTTCAAAAATGCTCTCTATTTTACTTCAAATATACCTGTCTCTTTCTTCTCCTTCTAATATTTCAATTACACATATGTTATACCTTTTGAAATTGTTCCACAGTTCTTGTGTGTTCTATTTTGTTTTTTGTTTTCTTCCTCTTTTCTCTCTCTCTTTGTACTTCAGTATGAGAAGTTGGTCTATCTTTAAGTTCCCTGATTCTTTTCTTACTCATGTTCAGCCTACTGATGAGACCATCAAAGACATTTTTTATCTCTGTTACAGGGTTTTTGATTTCTAGGATTGCCTATTATTGTTCTTAGAGTTTTAATCTCTGCTTTTACATTACCCATCTGTTTGGCATGTTGTCTGTTTTGTCGTTTTCACTCTTAACATAATAATTATGTTAGATAATTATCAGATAGATAATTATATGATAATTACAAAATCTTTTATATCTGAATCTCTTTCTGATTCTTGCTTTGTCTCTTCAAACTGCATTTTCCCTTGTCTTCTGGCACATTTATTTGTTGAAAACTATACAATGATGTATTAGACAATAGAAACTCAGGTAAACATGCATTTAATGTGAGGTTTTATGTTACTCTGGCTAAGAGTTGGGCTATGTTTAATGTTTGCTATATCAGTAAAGGCCAGAGACTTTAAATTCCTCTAGTATCCTTGCTTTTTCTACTTTGTTAACTTTGAGATTCCCTAAGTACTTCTCTTCAGAGAGAGACCCACCATTGTACCAGAGCCCTTTTGATCTGATGGTAAGATGTGGAAGTGGGGTGCATTCTGTAATCTTAATATTAAATCTCACTCTTTAATGGGCCTGTGTTCCTAGAATGTGACCTTCACAAATGTGTCTTATCCTCTCTCCTCACTTAGGAATGCTAGAGAGAGCTAGAGTGAGAGAAATTATTTTCCCCCAGGTGGGATAAGGTTCTGATAAATCTTTACCCCTAGAGAATAAGTCTTTGCTATGAAGAACAGTTAGGCTGTATTTTACAAGTTATTCTTTCCCTCCCTCTACCTGAGCCATGAATCTTTCTGACTTCTTCACCATCAGAACACTGTGTGGTGTCTGGAGGTAAAACCTGCAGAAGTATGTGGGGGCCTTTAAGATTGTAGCACCCAGGAGTTTTTCATTCTCAGGATAGTTCTTACATTAGCCTTCCGAAATTTATGAATATTGTTATTTAAGTGTTCCAGTTTATGGCTCCAGGGCTTCTCCAGCAGTAAGCAGATCTATCTTCATGTGCTGGATTCACCTGTTTTTCCAGATTTAGGGGTGGCAGTTTGCCCTGCAATCTCAGTTTTCTGATGCATTCATGAAGAGTTGCTAATTTTGTTTATTTAGCTTCTTTGTTGTTGTTGACGTTAGAATGGAATTGATGAGTTCTGAGCTTTTTGCATGAGGGAATTGAAAACCAGCTAATCTACTTTTAAAGACCAGATTTGTTTTTTACTACCTTTTTAAAGGGTGCTGTATTAGGCTTTTGTTGCATTGCTATGAAGAAATACCTGAGACTGGGTAATTTATAAAGACAAGAGGTTTAATTGGTTCTGCAGGCTTTACAGGAAGCATAATGCTAGCATCTGCTCAGCTTCTGGGGAGGCCTCAGGAAGCACAATTACAGCAGAAGGTAAAGTGGGAGCAGGGACTCCACAAGACAAAAGCAGGAGGAAAAGAGAGTCAGGTAGCGGAGGAGGTGCCATATACATTTAAATGATCAAATCTCATGGGAACTCAGAGCAAGAGCTCATTTATCACCAGGGGATGGCCTAAGCCATTCATGAGGGATCTACCCCCACAATCAAAACACCTCCCTCCAGACCCCACCTCCAATGGGGATTACATTTCAACATAAGGTTTGGTGGGGACATGCATTCAGACTTTGTGAGACACTCTCTGCAAGTTGGCACAGGCTAGCTTTTTCTCAGAATAAAATCCAAGTAAAAATATCAAATCAATACAAATAATACAATAATTTCAGAGTTTCTGTTAATGTCACTTCTTCTTTGAAGCTTTATTTGAAGTCTTCAGCTCACACTGAGCTCATCTCTGTCTGGGTCTAAATTCTAATTTTTTTTTAACTCAACTTTCACTTAATCAAATACTATCTAGTAATATTTGACTAACGTTTTTGTATAGATGGGCTATCTCTTTAAACATAAGCTCTTCATGAGAGGTAAAATATTTTATATAATCATCATATCCCTACTTGTGCTATCATAAGTGTATACTAGACATATGGGAAATATTAAATAGGATGGTCCAAGATTTGCAGTTTTTCCCTTTATTTTGGTGATAGTGAGGCTTCATCAGGTTTTCAGGACAGAGGTATGTGCAAATCACCTCAGTTTATAGAGGATTATTTTACAAATAGATGAGAAGGAAGGAGAAGAAGATAAAGCAGCCAAATATTTGGACCCCACAAGTGGCTGACACATCATTCATTACTACTTCAAAATACAATGATAGATGTACTCATTTCAAAGTAAGTGCAATAAACTAATAGCAGTTCTTCAGGTCTTCCAGGTGGGCATCTCAGCTCTTCCCTCTTTGCTTCTCCCCTTGCTACATACTTTCTGCTTTATTTTTTCCCCTTTTCTCACTCTCTATATACTTTATTCATTGATTGTTTAATTTAATTAATCAAGATTTAGCTGGAGATATTAGCAAGATAGCAGAATGAGAGGTCACAGGCTTCACTACCCCCATAGAAAGTTCAACTGGCAATTACCCACAGACAAGGACACCTTTGTGAAAACTCTAGAACTTGAGAATAAGCCTGAGAAAACAGTGTGGACCACAGAACTAAATAAAGACCACAAAATAGTGTAAGTAAAATGGTCTCACTGACTGCATCACCCCTGCCCATCGCATGAGTCGTCAAAGTACCACACTCAAAGGATTCCTCAAGGCTCAGTTTCAACAGTGGGAAAAGAGAACTGGAGTTAGACATCCAGCTTCCCTAGAATTCTGAGACACTTCCCAGGAATCCCACTCTGGTCTCACCTCACAAGATGTACAGAGGGTAACACCATGAACACAGAACAAACCTTCATGGTAGCTCTGTGTACCTTCCAGTGCCGGTACTTGATCAGAGATACCAGCCAACGGCATTGCCTACCCACAAAGCTGAGCTGGTCACTCCTAGAAGTGCTGGGAAGTACTACTAGCTTGAATCCCTAGATGGCCAGCCTTCATGCCCCGTCTCGGATCCTACCACAAGGCCCTCAACCCAGGGAGAAAGATGCCTGTCCCAGTACAATTTAGAAAAGAGTGGGATCCAGTTTATAAAACATTTAGCACAGCCTCAAAGCCTACTTAAGACCCTGTCCAGAGAGGGAGACAACCAAACAGAAACTTCAGCAAAGTGCAGTGGCTAATTCTGCCACACTCAAGTCTGCTCCATCTTGAGCAGCTCCTCTGCCTAGTGTCAGGGCCAAGCCTGAAACCCTGTCCAACTGAGGATCTCAAATAGCAGGACAACTTGGCCAGAAAATACACCTCGTGGCCTAGGCTGATCTGAGGTCATTGCAATGTACATCTAGCAGATCTGCCTGATTGCGTGACTCAGCCAGTGGTCCCACCTGACAGAGTAGCCCAACCAGCAGCCACACCCAAAATCCAAGAAGCTACCTAGAGAACTCAAAAACAAGCTCTGTCTGCACAGATTTATTACCAGCTGATCCATTCAAAATCACAGGTTAGACTAAACAAAAAAAGTCTATCCCTGGCAACAATGCTTGTAAAATCTGGAAGAGGTGGCTGTCTCTTCAAATATACAGATACCAACATAAGGGCACAAGAATTACAAAGAATCAGAAACTCATGACATCACCCAAAGAAACTAACAAATTAAACCCATAAAAGGGTTCACCAAGACACACAGTAATCAAACTATCAAAAGAGAAAGAAAAATTCTAAAAGCAGCAACAGATAAGAAACACATAAAAGGTAGTTCCAATACAACTCTCCACAGATTTCTCAGGGAAAATACTGCAGTCCAGGAAAGAGTGAGATAATATATTTAAAGTGCTGAAGGAAAAAAAAGAAAGAAAGAAAAAGAAAAAGCCAAACAAGAACATTTTACCCAGCTAAGCTATCCTTCAGAAATGAGAAATTCACTATCACTAGGCCTGTCTGACAGGAATTACTAAAGGGAATTCTTTAAGCTTTATCAAAAGGCCACTAATTAATAATGCACACCATATAAAAGCACAAAAGTTGGTAATAAAAGTAAGCCAGAGTCATATTTCAGAATATTTTGGACTGAAATGGTGGTGTGTAAATAAAGGTTACCTCCAGCATGATGCTTAATAGACAGATCTATTAAAACAATTATAGCTAAAATTAGTTGTCAGGGGATAAAAATTACAAAGTAATAAATTTTGACATTAAAAACATATAGTGGAAAGAAGTAAAAGCATAGAGTTGTTGTATGCAATCAAAGTTGTTTTCTGAAACTTGAAATAAACTATTATCAAGTATAAGATGTTTTACATAAGACTCATGGTAACTAAAAAGTAAAAAATTATTATACTAGATGTATATAACACAAAAAGGATTCAAAACATACTATTATATAAAACCTTCAAACCACAAGGGAGGACAGCAACAGGGAAAGAAAGTATATAGAAACAATAAGCAAACAAGTTATAAATGATAGTAGTAAGTTCTTACCTATCAATAATCACCTTGAGTGTAAATGAATTAAATTATTCAATAAAAAGACATAAAATGATGGAATGTATTTTTTAAGACCCAAATATATGCTGTCTGTAAGAGACTTACCTCATCTTTAAGGATACACACAGACTGAAAGTAAAGGAATAGAAAAAGATATTTCATGTAAATGAAAACCAAAAAATAGAAGGCATAACTGTACTCATATCAGACAAAATAGCATTTAAGTTAAAAACTGTAAAAAGAGATAATGGTCATTATATAATGGTTAAAAGGTCAATTAATTAAGAGGATATAATAATTGTACACACAGACACATACATACATGTACACACATAAACACCAAATATTGGAGCATGTAAATATATAAAGGAAATACTAAAGGATCTGAAGGGAGAGAGTGATAGTAGGGAGATTTCAATAACTCATTTTCAACAATAGACAAACTATTCACACAGAAAATTGATAAATGCTCATTGGATTTGAACTACACTTTTAACCAAATAGTACTAAAAGATATATAAAGAACATTTCATGCAAAAGCAACAAAATACACTTTGTTTTCAAGCATGCCTGGAACATTCTCTAGAATACATCATATGTTAGGCCATGAAACAAGTCTATATAAATTTAAGAGAATTAAGATTATATCAATGCTCTTTTCTAACCTCAATGTTATGGAACTAGTAAACAATAACAAGAAAATCTTGGAAACTACACAAATACATGGAAATAAACATGCTCCCAAACATCCAATGGGTTAAAGAAAAAAAATCAAAAAGAAAATAAGAAAAATCTGAAGTCAAATGGTAATGAAAATACAACATACAAAACATTGGGTGTAGCAAAAGCAGTTCTGAGAGGATAATTTATAGCCAAAAAATGCCTATTTTAAAAAAAAGATTTCAAGTAAACCAGTGATACATCTCAAGGAACTAAAAAGAAGAGCAAACTAAACTCAAAAGTTAGCAAAAGAAAGAAAATAACAAAGATTAGAGCAGAAATAAATAAAACAAAGACTTAAAACGCAACAGAAAAAAGTCAGTGAAACCAAGAGTTGTTTTTCTGAAAAGTTAAAATCAACAAACTGTTAGCTAGACTGAGAAAAAAGAGAGAAGACTCAAATAAAGGGAATCAGAAACGAAAGAGGAGAAATTACATCTGCTACTACAGAAAATAACATATTACTATGAACAATTACACAAGACAAAATTGGATAACCTAGAAAATGTATAAATTCCCAGACACATAAAACCCACCAAGACACAATAATGAAGAATAGAATATGCAAACAGATCAATAATGAATAAAGAGATTGAATCAATAATAAAAAGTCTCCATCAAAAAATTCCAAAACTTGATGACTTTCCTGCTAAATTCTAGCAAATATTTAAAGAACAAATACCGGTTCTTCTCAAACTTCTCCAAAGTGAAAAGAAGAAAAATTACTTTTGAACTCTTTTTATAAAGCTAACATCACCCTGATACCAAAACCAGACAAGAACATTACAGAAAAAAAAAAAATACATGTCAGTATCCTTATTGAATATAGATGCAAAAATCCTCAACAAAATACTGGCAAATTAAATGCAATGTTACATTAAAAGTATTATTTACATGATCAAGTGGGATTTATCCCAGGGATAAAAGAATGCTTCAACATATGCAAATCTATGAATGTGATACACCACTTTAACAGAACAAAGGACAAAAACCATTTGATCATCCTATCAGATGGAGAAAAAAGCATTTGACAAATCTGAACATTCTTTTATGATAAAAATTCTCAACAGATTAGGATAAAAAGGATACTCCTCAACACAAGAAAAGCTATATATAACAAGAGAACAGTTAACATTGTACTCAACAATGAAAGTTAAAAGCTTTTTCTCCAAGACCAGAAATAAAACAAGGATGCCCACTTCTATTCATTATAGTATTGTTAGTCCTTGCCAGAGCAATTAGGCAAAAGAAAGCTATAAAAGGCATCCAAACTGAAAAGGAAGAAGGGAAATTGTTGCTGTTTATTGATGATATAATTTGATATAGAGAAACCCTAAAGATTCCATCAAAAAAAAAAAAAGTCAGAACTACACTTTGGGAGGCAGAGGTGATCATGAGGTCAGGAGTTCAAGACCAGCCTGACCAACATGGTGAAACCTCATCTCTACTAAGAATACAAAGATTAGCCAGGTGTGGTGGCATGCACTTGTAATCCCAGCTACTCAGAAGGGTGAGGCAAGAGAATCGCTTGAACCCAGGAGGCGGAGGTTACAGGGAGCCAAGATTGTGCCACTGCACTCTAGCCTGGGTGACAGTGTGAGACTGTCTCAAAAAAAAAAAAAAAAAAGTCAAAAGTAATAAATACAGTACAGTTTTGAGATACAAAATCAATAGACAAAAACAGTAGTGCTTCTATAATACTATCAACAAACTGAAGAACAGATTTTTAAAATCTCATTTACAATAGTTAGAAAATTAAAATACTTAGAAATACATTTAATTAAAGAGATGAAAAATCTATACACTAAAATTTACAAAACTGTGATGAAAGAAATTGAAGAAACAAATAAATGGAAAGGTATATCATGTTTATGGTTCAAAATAATTAATATTGTTAAAATGTTTATACTACACAAAGTGATCTGTAGATTTAATGGAATCCCTATCAAAACTCCAGTGTGATTTTTCACAGAAATAGAAAAAATTCTAAAATTGCTTGAACCATAGAAAACCCTGAATGGCCAAACCAATTCTGCATAAAAAGGACAAAGTTGGAGGCATCATACTACCAGATCTTAAACTACATCATAAACTATAGTAATTAAAATAGCATGGTATCATCATAAAAATAGACACATAAAAAAGAACAGAATAGATAACCCAAAAAATGAACTCATGCAATTACAGTCAATTAATTTTCACAAAGGGTCCCAGAATACACAGTGGGAAAAGGACAGTCTCTTCAATAAAGGATGTTGGGAAAATTGGACATCCACATGTAGAAGAATAGAATTGGACCTTTATCTCACATCATGTATGAAAATTAAGTCAAAATGGATTAAAGACTTTAAGACCTGAAACTGTAAATCTACTAGCTGAAAACATAGGTTAAAAACTACATGATATGTGTCTAAGCAATGATTATGACCCCAAAAGCTCAGACAGCAAACCCAAAAATAGACAAATGGAATTGCATCAAGCTAAAAAGTTTCTGCACAACAAAGAAAGCAATTAACAAAGTGAAGAAGCAACCTATTGAAAGAAAGAAAATGTTTGCAAACTATATGGGGTTAAAATTCAAAATTTATAAGGAACTCAAACAACTCAGTAGAAAACAAATAACCATATTAAAAATGAGCACTGAACCTGAAATAGACATTTTCCAAAGAAATCATAGAAATGGCCAACAGATACATGAAGAATCCTCAATATCACTAATCATTAGGGAAATTCATATTAAAACCACAATAAGATATCACCTCAGTCTTCTCAGAATAACTATTTTTAAAATGACAAAGGATGATAAATGTTGATGTGGATGTGAAGAAAAGGGAACCCTAGTACACTGTTGGTGTGAAAGTAAACTAATGCAGCCATTGTGGAAAACAGTATGAAAGTTCCTCAAAAAAAACTAAAAGTAGAGTTACCGTATGGTCCAATAATCCTACTTCTGGTTATATATTTAAAGGATCTGAAATCAGTATGTTGTAGAAATATCTGCACTCCCATGTTTATTGCAGCACTATTTACAATAGCCAAGTTATGGCTATTGTGTCAGTTAAGTGCCCATTAATTGATTAATGGGTTAAAAATACACACATCCACACACATATATATACACACACACACACACACAGTGCAATATTATTTTGCCTTTACAAAGAGGGAAATTATCATTCATGACAACATGAATGAACCTGGAGGACATTATGCCAAGTGAAATAAGCCAGGTACAGATAGACAAATACTACGTGTTCTACTTACATGTGAAAGCTGAGAAATCAAACACATAGCAGCAAAAAGCAGAACGGTGATCACCAGAGGCTGGGAAATGAGGGAAAAGGGGAGATGCGGGTTAAAGGGGACAATGTTGCGTTACACAGGAGGAATAAATACATATTTAAGGTGATGAATATGTTAATTAGCTTGATTCAATCATTCCACGTTATATACATATAGCATCACTTTGTACCCCATAAACATATACAAGTGTAATTTATCAATATCCAATATAAATCAATTTTTTATTATACTTTAAGTTCTGGGGTACATGTACAGATAGTGCAGGATTGTTACATATGTTATACACGCCATGGTGGTTTGCTGCCTCCATGCCCCCATCACCTACATTAGGTATTTCTCCAAATGTTATCCCTCCCCAGTCTCTCCACCCCCTGCTCTCCCTCCCTTAGCCCCCTATCCCCCAACAGATCCCAGTGTGTGATGTCCCCTCCCTGTGTCCATGTGTTCTCATTGTTCAACTCCCACTTATGAGTGAGAACATGCGGTGTTTAGTTTTCTGTTCTTGTGTCAGTTTGCTGAGAAAGATGGTTTCCAGCCTTATCCATGTCCTTGCAAAGAACATGAACTCATCTTTTTTATGGCTGCATAGTATTCCATGGTGTATATGTGTCACATTCTCTTTATCCAGTCTATCATTGATGGGCATTTGGGTTGGATCCAAGTCTTTGCTATTGTTAACAGTGCCACAATGAACATATGTGTGTACGTGTCTTTATAATAGAATGATTTATAATCCTTTGGGTATATATCCAGTAATGGGATTGCTGGATCAAATGGAATTTCTATTTCTAGTTCCTTGAGGAATCGCCACACTGTCTTCCACAATGGTTGAACTAATTTACATTCCATTGTAAAAGTGTTCCTATTTCTCCACATCCTCTTCAGCATCTGTTGTCTCCAGATTTTTTAATGATCGGCATTCTAACTGGCATGCGATTGTATTTCATTGTGGTTTTGATTTGCATTTCTCTAATGACCAGTGATGATGAGCATTTTCTCATATGTTTGTTGGCTGCATAAATGTCTTCTTTTGAAAAGTGTCTGTTCATATCCTTCACCCAATTTTTTATGGGGTTGTTTTTTTCTTGTAAGTTTGTTTTTGTTCTTTGTCGATTCTGGTTATTAGCCCTTTGTAGATGGGTAGATTGCAAAAATTTTCTTCCATTCTGTTGGTTGCTGGTTCACTCTAATGATTGGGTTTTTTTTCTTTTGTTTTGTTTTTTAGCTGTGCAGATGCTCTTAAGTTTAATTAAATCCCATTTGTCTATTTTGGCTTTTGTTGCCATTGCTTTTGGTGTTTTAGTCTTGAAGTCCTTGCCTATGCCTATGTCCTGGATGATATTGCCTATGTTTTCTTCTAGGGTTTTTACGGTGTTAGGTCTTATGTTTAAATCTTTAATCTATCTGGAGTTAATTTTTGTATGAGGTGTAAGGAAGGGATCCAGTTTCAGCTTTTTGCACATGGCTGGCCAGTTTTCCCAACACCATTTATTAAACAGGGAATCTTTCCCCATTGCTTGTTTTGGTCAGGTTTGTCAAAGATCAGATGGTTGCAGATGTGTGGCATTATGCCCGAGACCTCTGTTCTGCTGCATTTTTTAAAAAGTTGTAATGAGTATTCCCTCTATGCTTGGCCTTCAGCAGGGCCTTGGGAATAAGGAAGCAAAAATAAATATTTCCTGCACAGAGAATTTATAGCCAAGAGAGACAAGTTTAGAAGTAGTTATGAGGGCCGGGCGCTGTGGCTCACGCCTGTAATCCCAGCTCTTAGGGAGGCAGAGGTGGGAGGATAGCTTGAGCCCAGGAGTTCGAGACCTGCCTGGGCGATATAGCGAGACCCCATTCTCCACAAAAAGGAAAAAAAACAAAAAGACAAAAAAAAAAAAAAAAAAAAGAAGTAGTTATGAGAACACATAGAAGAAGTATTTAATCAAGTCTAGGGGGTCAGTAAAAACTTCCTGTAGGAAGTAACATCCAAAATGATAAGCAAACAAAAAGGATAACTTTACCAGCAGGGTGATTGTGGAGAGTGTTCATTACAAGCAAAAGGGAATACCATAGTGTTAGGAAAACCAAAAGTAGTTTGGTATAACTAGAGTGTAGAGTACAGGATGATGGACAGCAGGAAGGAGCTGGTGGAAATATAGAAATATAATGCCTTGAAGATAAGCAGGGTCTGGCTTATAAAAACAATTTAATTATGACAATAAGTGTGAACTTTACCCTAAGTGCTTCTGGAGGGAAGACACTGGAGGCTTTCATCTATAGAAATGATGTGATCCAATTGGTATTTTAGAAATATCACACGGTAAACAGTTGGAAGAAGGGGCGTAACCCTTGATCCAAATTGACTGCTTATTGAGCTAGTCCACCAATCCAAGTAAGAGCTATAAAAGAAGAGACAGGAACAGAAAAGAGGGAGAAATACTTAGGAAGTAGGATTGCTCAGGCTTAGGACTGACTGTATTAGACTGGTGCAAAAGTACTTGCAGTAATTGATAAAAACAGCAATTACTTTTGCACCAAGCTAATATCTGAGTGAGAGAGGTGATTGGCTAGCCTTTTGATGCTACATTTGCATCAGCACCTTGCTTACCTGGGCCAGTCATTGTACTCAGGGTGAGTGTCATGGGTTGAAAACACAGCAGCAGTGTTCCTCAGTAGGACACATTGGCTATGCCAATTTGAATAGCCCTGACTCTAGCTCTGGAAGGTGAGCAGCAAGTGGAAGACTACAGGAATAAATGTCTACAGACACTTCTCTGCATCAAGAACAAGGGAGGGCTTTCATATGAGGGCCAGTAGGAGTCTTCTTGAGGATGGAAGGGGTAGCAGGATAGATGCATGGTCCCCAGCAGACTCCTGTTTTTCCTAGAGATGGCGTGGATAAGTGGAAAAGATCCACCGTTCCCCAAGATGACCTTGTCTGCTCTAAGTGTTCCTTTATGGAGAGCCACTTGGTAAGCCAAGGCAATCAGCTTCCCCTTCACCCAAGTCCTAATCTCTAGCAGCTCCCTGGGAGGAAATGAAGGTCGCACTGCAACCTCTCCTCCGGATGGTTATTTCCCATGGACTAGCCCATGAAAGCTGCTTTTCAGATCTATAAGAGTGCCTCTTTTTTACTTTTATTCATTCTTCTGTGCGCGGAGGTTTCACTCTAAATAAAGCTATGCTATCCATCTAATTATTGTGTGATTTTGAATGAATACAACACCCACTAGCAGCAGCCATGCTGTTATGCTTAGGTCCTGATGGGTCACAAGCCTATATTCTTGTGATTATGAAACTATTTCGGTGAAACTGAGAAAAAAAAAAAAAGTGAATACTGCTATTTAAAACAGCAGCTGCCTTCTAAAGAGGACTTGGGGGGTAGATCTTGTTAAAAATAGTCTTGGGCACTCTGCTGGTCTTTTCTGCTGTTAATGTTGACTGCCCCTTAATGGATTTTAGTGCAACCACTCTGGGCCTGGAACTGAGTTTTTGAGTAGGGACTAGAGAGAGCTCTGTTTTGTATTACAGTATGGAAAGAATTCAGAGCCCATAGGAGTGAGGGCAGATATGGGAAAGAAATGAGTGAGAACGAGATGGGAAGAAAGATGGGAGGGAAAAGGAGCCTGAAACAGGGAAAAACCTTTACAGTCCATTAGGTGCCACAAACGAACTACTTTTCATGGCAGTGTGGCTACAATAAACTATGGCAGGGACCACCAACATGCACAACAGCTTTTCAAACTTTTAGTAAAGTCTGATAGATACCTCCACACCAAGGTGAACACATGAATAGGGAAGTATGTTTTGGACATGAAGCAATGTAGAAACTGAACTAATACAGCAGGAGCAAGAGGTAAGTATGAGAATATAAACCTCTGAGAATTCAAAGAAATCATGGGCAGGCATTGATCTTCCCATAAGTTGTGAAATGGGGGTTGAGAACCATTCTTTTGTAAAGAATGTTTACTCCAGCTAAACACTAAGATATACTAGCAATGACTGTTCCTAACATGTGTGAGTTATGGGGAAGTACAAATGGAGTATTTTATATCAATATACAAAAGTTGTATATCAAGTGAAAAAAATGGTAAATAAAACATGTTCTAAGATCTTACTTAGGCAAATATATCTTCATAATATCAAAACTTTAAAAGTATGTATGAAGTTATGATTTTGATATGACTGAAAGTTGTCAAAACCTCAAAGATGTCCGAAATTATCTATTGTTGCATATGTCCTGGTGTTCTGTTTAAACTGGCTATATTTGGTTAAGAAATGAAATAGGGCTGGGTGAGGTGGCTCATGCCTGTAATCCCAGCACTTTGCGAGGCCAAGGCGGGTGGATCACTTGAGGTCAGGAGTTCGAGACCAGCCTGGTCAACATGGTGAAACCTCATCTCTACTAAAAATACAAAACATCAGCCAGGCGTGGTGGCATGCGCCTGTACTCCCAGCTACTCAGGAGGCTGAGGCAGGAGAATCACTTCAACCCGGGAGGTGGAGGTTGCAGTGAGCCGAGATCACTCCACTGCACTCCAGCCTGGGTGACAGAGCAATACTCTATCTCAAATAAATGAATGAATGAATGAATAAATAAATAAATAAATAAATAGAAAAAATAAAATGGACACATGATTTGTAAGATATATATTTATTCTAAGACATTTATTTTCCTCGCCTTCATTTCAGAAAAAAATCTCTATTTATATTCCTTTAATCAATATTTTCACACAATATTTGCCTCATTGAAAGCAATGCCCAATTAGAATTAGATCATTTTCCTTGAATTATTATGGTTTCTGGATACTTTTTGCTATTTTCATGTCTTTTCTTCCTTTCTTTCCTTTTTTTTTTTTTTTTTCTGAGACAGGGTCTCACTGTGTAGATCAGACTGGAGTGGAGTGGAGTGGAGTGGAGTGGAGTGGAGTGGAGTGGTGTGATCTTGGATCACTGCAGCCCTGATTTCCATGCTTAGGTGATTCTCCCACCTCAACCTCCCAGGTAGCTGGGATCATAGGTGTGCAACACAATACATGGCTAATATTTTGTATTTTTATTAATGATAGAAGTGGGGTTTCGCCACATAGTCCAGGCCGGTCTCCAACTCAGGCCAGTCTCCAGCTCCAGAGCTCAAGCAATCCACCCACCTACGCCTTCCAAAGGGCTGAGATTACAGTCCTGAGCCACTGTGCCCGGCCATTTTTGTTATTTTTGATTTGTAGAAAATTTGCTTTCTCAGGCAATAACAATAGGAGCTGACAAGAAAATAATATTTAGAGCAATGTTTAACGTTGTAAATGAGCCATAAATCTTGAATAGTATGTTCAAACATTGTAATAGGGTCAAATGTAAGTAATTACCTTTATCACAGAATATGTTACAAAATATTTAAATTTCATCATATAAATTACTATCACTTATATCTGAATTTTTTTAACATTTCTAGAAGCAATATATAGATACATACAGTAATACTTAACTACTTCTTTCAAAATTTTAATGCTGGAATATTATAAAGAGAACAAAAAATGGCCAGATATAATTATAGTCTTTAAAATAGCCTATATAGAAATTAATACCAGAATTTTTATTTATGAATCCTTTCTTTCTGAGTTATAAAAATGTTGTCTTGATTTCTTTCTCAAGTTTATGTTATTGTAATATCACTTTTGTTGCATTTTCACATGTAGTTTCTTTTAGCTTAGAAACATTTTCTCTGAGCTTCTTCAAGTCAGTGACGAGTTTTTTATATATACTTATATATACACATATATGTGTTTGTAAATGTATATGAAAAAACATTTTCTCTAAAAGCTTGAGCAATATCTCTTTATCCTTTTAAAAAATATTCATTCGATATTGGTAGTGGTGTTCATTATTATTAACAACAACATTTCTTTTTTTTTTTTTTTTGAGATGGAGCTTTGCTCTTGTTGCCCAGGCTGGGGTGCAATGGTGCCATTTCGGCTCACTGCAACCTCCGCCTCCTGGGTTCAAGCAATTCTCCTGCCTCAGCCTCCTGAGTAGCTGGGATTATAGGCATGCACCACCATGAACAGCTAATTTTGTATTTGTAGTAGAGATGGAATTTCTCCATGTTGGTCAGGCTGGTCTTGAACTCCTGATCTCAGGTAATCCACCCACCTCGGCCTCCCAAAGTGCTGGGACTACAGGCATGAGCCACATTTCACATCTATTGGCATAGTTGGGTCTATGTCCTCTAGTGACAAATTTAAACTATGCAATGTATATGGCACCAAAAAATCCGCTGAAGTTTTGGCTAAAATTCTGGCATAGATATATTAATTTGAATTAAAATGTTTTGCTCAAACTATTTATACAGTGCCAAAAGGATGTCATGGCCATTTTCTAATATCTTCATCTAATAAAGCTCAAGATAGTAAAGCCAATTTCTTCTTCCTTAGTCATAGAATTTGCTAATTTCATAAATGTAACTTTCTTTATATTTCAGTGAGCAGGTCAAAATTGTGTTTGACCTTTCCAAATTACAAATTTGCTTTCAATAATTCTCTTTTTCTTTCTCATTTTTTATTAGTAATTAAATTTTTATTTAGTAAGAGGTTGAAGTTACAGGCATTTCCTTTCACCTCTTCAAGTTGAAGATTTGGTAGGAATAATTTTCTTGCCGCTGTGCATTGTTTTTATAAATAATTCTTTATGTAATAAAACATTTGTAATGTAATAATCACACATTTTATGTGAGTCTTACATGTCAGAAGTGTGGTTACTTTCATTGTTTATAATTCTAAACTTTCATCCTTTTTTTCTTTTTCTTTTATCTTTTCTTTTTTCTTTACAGCTTTTTTTCTTTCATGAACTCTAATTTCTTAATGTTTCTATCACATTCTTGTACTCATTCTTATTTAAGGGATTTTAAAAATAGCCATTAAAGTGTATGAAATTTGAGTATATTATTAAAATTCAAATAAATACAAAAGATTTTATAAACAATTTTTATGTTTTTAAGGGAGTTTTCCTTTAAAGTACTTAAATATGTTGAAATAAAAAGGCAAATATGAATTTGATTTAATAAATATCAAAAATTGAATTCAAGATTATTTTAAGCTAAAATTTTATTTATGTTTTTAAACTTAAATCAACTCAAATATTTTCACAAAAATAATTTATTCACAATTTTAGAGTTCATTGTCCATGTACTTGCCAATGTAAAGAATCAGTGCCATACCATTTTAATATTATGCATATTACATTGGCCACAAATAGCTAAAGTTAAGAGTTATACAAATTGTTTAACATTGCAAAGCATTTCTCATCTGCCACGTGCTACTGTGCTAGTTGATGAGTCTCTGTGAAGCCACAAATTGGACTGCAAAGAGAAGCAAGAAAATGGACAATTGGCACTATGGGGGAATGACAATCTTTTATACAAGAATGTGCTGTATTCATCTAATCCTAGAGGACAAATTTGACAAGTTAATTAGTTTGTTTTTTTCTGTCCTAATAGCTTCTGCCATTCAAACCTCTCCTAGTTCCAGGGAGTATCCGTCTCATAGTGCCACAACACACCAACTTAATGGTATTTGGATACAATTGCTTCTTAAATTAATTTTATTATTAATTGGCACATAATAAATATGCATATTTATGGGGTGCAGAATGATACTTTGATACATGTATACCATGTGTAATGATCAAATCATGGTAATTAGCATATCTATCACCTCAAAACATTTATCTTTTTTTGTGTTGGGAACATTTAATATCCTCTCTTCTCATAATTGCCTTTTATATTGAGGACAGAGGACAAGAGACATGGAGAAGCATTTCTCTGGGGAATGAAAGTTGTTAGAGCTATAGGTATGAGCCACCGTGCCTGGCCCTGCTTTGTGTTTTTAAATAAATTTCGTTTTGGCTGTGTTTATGATACAGGGGTCCCTCTCTAATGTGAGGCCTAAGGCAGGATTTTCTTGCCCAAATCAAAGAGTGTTACTGATACTAGCAATTGTGTTAAATAATTTCATGGTAATAAAATGCCGTAAGTTTAGCTTGCTACTATGTGTATTGGTGATGAGAAGCCTTACTCCCTCTTTGCCTGTGTCCCAAATGGTACCAATAACATTTATCAGTAGTCTAATTATATATCCTGAATTTCAATCTCCCTTCCAGTTGTAGACATTGATGCCTTTTTTTTTTCCTTCATCCTTTTCTCCTTCTTTGGTAAAACAAACAAATAAAAAACCAAAAAAATTGCTATTCTAGTTACTGTACTTCCTTAGCTCTGGTCTGTGTAACAGGGGTTGGAATTTTCTGATTGGTCAACCTGAATCATCTGCTCATGACAGCCTTGGGAGAGATGAGGCCCCACCCACTGTACTGGGCATGTAGTACACGATGGTTCTTCAAAGTTGCTTTCCCCACCCTAGACACAATGATGAGGTGAGAGGTAGGCATATGGCCCCAGCAAGGATGGGGTTCTGGGGGATTGATATCTCTGAGACTTTTCTACTTCAAAATTGTAAACACTAAAGACCATGTAAGACTAGAGATGCCACAGGCTATTTTTGCTATGAACTAGAGAATGCATACCTGAGGAAAAAACCAACACACAAGAGCAGGAGCCAGGAGACTGAGAGACAGGCATCTCATGCTTTCACTCGAGCCCCTGGATGCAACCTCACTTATTGTGGGTTTTTGAGTTATATGAACAATCACATCCTTTTATTTTTGTCTTTTCTTTTTTATCTACTTCATGTTAAATTTTGTCATTCATAACCAACATCTTCCAAGTAATATACAGCCTTCCTCCTACCTGCCTTCTGGTATTGTTCTTTTCTGCACTTCAACTTCAGCATTCGACCTGACTTTCCCATTCAAGTTTCTGTGACATTGAATGAAAGAGTGAATGAAGCTAACAATGACTTACTGTGTTTTCCTACATTCAGAAGTATTGATCACATCTGTCACTTACTTCTTTGATATGTGTATTAGTATCTTCATGGTTACAAATGAGGAAATACCTGATCATAAAGTTTACGTTTTTTGCCCAAAATCAATAGCTAGCAAGTAACTGGGGCAGAATTCAGAGCCCGGACTGACTGAGTTAAAAACCTAAACTTTTTCTCCCCCCTCAAGGAATCACCAGTAACAAAAATAGTGTTGTTTGATTATTTTCTTATGGTACTCTAAATCAAGTTATCTATCAGTCACCTGTCTCTTGGAGGTTCCGTGATTCTCTTTGCTTAGCATATCTCCTCATATACTTCTCTCAAAGAGATCATTGATCTCTCCCTAGTGTCTGCAAATCAATTAGTAAGTAGTGATTCTCATAGTTGACTTTCAGACTTCTTCTTAGTATTTTTAGGATTCTTCTTAGTGTCTTCAGCACCGAGCACACACCTTGACACATGGTAGGTGCTGTAGGCTACAGAAGAATTCTTTGAACCATTGATTACTTGCTTCTTGACTATATGAAAATAACTACTGTGTTCCTGAGTCTTCTCTTTTCTAGAATAGACTTTTTTAGTGCTTTCAGTTCTTCCTTATAAATATGTTTCAGTTGAGGAGGGTTTAGGCTGTTGCAGCCTTATAAATATGAAGATCCATTTTCTTAGGAAGATTAATTTTACGTTTATGTACAGGGTGGTAAGAGGAAAAAGAGAAAGCAAGATGACCAGTGATGTTCTATCATAGGAACAAGCCATGAGCTTTTCATGGCCCTTACCATAACATGACAATTATTTGTTTATCACTGCTGTTAGACTGTAAATTCGATAAGAGCAGACATACTATTTGTTGTGTTCATTAACTGTTTCGAATGTCAAGAATAAAATGCGTGATCTTGCACCTGGTGTTAAGCCTGTAGGTTTAAAGTGAGACTACTTGAGTTTGAATCCTGGATCAACCACATACAGGCTCTATGATATGCAAATTATCATAGAACAAGCCACATAATTTCCGTAGCGTTATAGCCTTGTCTTTAATTGGATAACAGTCATTTCTATCTCAAGTATTCATTTTTAAAATTAAATCAGGTAGTTCATAGAAAGTATTTGGCATAATGACTGGCACATATTAAGCACTCGAAAATGCCTGTTGCTGTTATTATAAGATCCTCAATAAATTTTTTTTTTTGGAGACAGAATCTTGCTCTGTCATCAGGCTGGAGTGCAGTGGCACAGTCTCAGCTCACTGCAACTTCCGCCTCCTGGGTTCAAGCGATTCTTCTGCCTCAGCCTCCCTCAGCTGGGACCACAGGTGCGTGCCACCACGCCCGGCTAATTTTTTTTTTTTTTTTTTTTTGTACTTTTAGTAGAGACGAGGTTTCACCATGTTGGCCAGGATGGCCTCGATCTCTTGACCTCGTGATCCACCCGCCTCAGCCTCCCAAAGTGCTGGGATTACAGGCGTGAGCCACCGCGCCCGGCCTCAGTAAATATTTTTAAGTGAACTAGCCTAGCTATAGTTTCCTGACCTTCACTACTCTTGTTCCTAACCTCTCCATACATGCTGGTTTGATAATGTTCCTTGCATTCAAGCAACATTTCAGGTGGGATGTGACCAGTGGATTATCACAAAGACTGGCCACCGTCCTTTTGCATAGTTAGCTTTCTTATCTCATCAAGAGTTTACTCCTTTGTGTCTGCCAGACCCCTAAAGCTTTCTCAAACATGTGCCATTTATCAGCTTGTTCATGGAAATCTTATGGTAGTAACTAAGCACTCATCACATTGGAATCCAGTAGTCAGGGTGATAGCTTTGGCTTTAAAATGAGGTGTGGACCTGAGGGCAAATGGAAAGGACATTTTCTCCTCGGTCACCCAAGGAAGCAAAGAAAATAACTCTGGAATTGGAGTCGGACGGAAGGAGAACAAAAGTTAAAACTGGGAAGCAGGATGGGATGACAATAAAGACTTGCTTTATGTGTCAGCAAATGCCAAGCTGAAGTAATAAAACTGTACTTAGAGTTGTTAATCCAGATATAGTTTGCATCCTGAAAGCTTTGCACACTGCAGTTAAGTCCTCTGAAACAGCTGTGGGAGAGGGTTGGAGCTGAGAAGTCAAGGGGAAAGCAAGGGGTCTTGGGGCATGGCCTTCAGAGGGGCAACTGCTCTCACCTTATGTGGTGCAGTGGAAATGTAATCAGCAGTGAAGGCGGCCACAGAGCCTGCTGTTTGGGAGCTGCCCTGGGTGCCTGCTCCATCACATGTTCAGAGAAGACCATGTGCTTTCAGCAGCCCAGATGGACACCACCTGTTTCTGTGCCAACATCCTGAACTTGTGGGCACTGAGCGGGTAGCCAAAGGGCAATGTCCTGACTAAATCGTAGCTGTGGGCCTTAACCTTGCCGCCGAACTAAACACATCTCTCTATGCCTTTGATTATCTCTGTGTGTGGGGATGGGCTCACAGCCCAGGCACTCGTGGGCAAAAAACCAATATCTCCCTGTTCTCAGGCATATCCAGGACTGATCCAGGACAGCCACTTATCCAGAGAAGGGATTAGTCTTCTTTTGAACATATCCTTCTCGATGACTGGTATCTCGAAAATGCATAATGAAGATTTGGTTACAGAGTGGAATCATTGACTAGTTAATGAATCAAAAGGTTGCTTCTAAAGTTAATGTTTGGCTCCTGTAAGAAAGATTTAGGCCTATGTTTAGCCTAGCTCACCTAAAAATAAGGTTTCCTTTTCTCCCAAATTCAAAATGCCTTGAGGAAATATAATACCATGTATACATCCTGAAGCCCTATGTGACCCTGTCCTGTCTCCAGCTTACATTTATAGGCACTCTGAAAACAGAACATAATTAAAATAAGTCTGATCTTTGATGCCCTCAAAGAACACTTAAGAATCCCATTCAGAAAGCACATTCCTGACACAAAGCAAACATTGCATGGATAGCAGTTTTGCTTGTGATATTATTTTCAATTTATTATTGTTTTATTTTACAAGTTCCCTTCTCTACAGGGGCTCTGTCCCAAAACCCTAAAATCTTTTTATGTAAGCTCCTGTCAAAGCACACACCTCATCTGAATCACACAGAAGCCATTAACAGCTAGGAACACAGCTTAAATTAGTATATCAGATTGGCTTCACTCATTTAACAGAGACGAAAGTAACAGAATCTTGGAGCCCAATAAATAGAGGTTTCCTGGCATCCAAAATGCAGAGCATTCAAAAGGCTGGTTGTTAAAGGCTCAAATTTCCTGGTTAAAAAAGACAGATACTTCGAGTCACTGTAACAGATAGTGGATAAATTTCTTTCTTATACTTTTGGAGGAAGTAGCTACCTTTAAATGTGAATGTAAAAAAAAAAAAAAAAAAGACACAGACTTTGTATGGCATAATGCAAGTGATAGAATACAAATAGAGCAATAAGATTCTACTTTACGGTATCTTCCACAAGGAGCATTACAAATCAAACTTTATGTCTCTAGCATTAACTTAGGGAAGCAATTCAATTATGGAGAAATATACCTTGATAAGATAAGGTCAACTCATCAATCAACGGAAACTTTATAGCATACCTTTTTTTTCCCAATTATCAGTATTTATTGAGCACTTACGGTGTACTAGGCACAATAGAACATACGGAAAACATTGTCCCTGCTTTTGAGGCGCTTACATTCTAAAAGAAAAAATGCACCTCTTTTAAAATGGCATTTTTCTGCAGAGTACTGAGGAAATATTTTGTAAAGTGAGCTTTGGGTACAGCTGAGTCCCATCATTATTTGGAGAATAGAGGAAGAGAAAGCAAGGATTTTAAAGGCAGACCATGACAGACCATTCAGGACAGGTAGGGTTTTAAAGGGGGATAAACTATGCTACTTCTATTTACCTTTAGTCTGGACCAACTGGTGTACTTCACTAGAGCAATATTATTGTTCCCATTAGATATCATATTATGGTTTACAAAGTGTTGTCATGCTAGAAGACAGGCAATAGGGCATAATGATGAGAGAGTGTGGGCTCAAGAGCCTGACTGACTGGGTTTGATACCTTCTTCACTGCTTCTTACCTGCATGCCTTGGGAAAGTTACTGGTGCTCCAGTGTTACCTACTGTGAAAAGGGGATACAAGAGTAACTGCTTACTAGGATTACTGAAAGGATTAAATGAATTAATACATTAAAGTGTTTCACACAGTTGCATACCCACAGCAAGCACTCAGCCACCATTAGCTACAATGTTAATTACCACTATCATGTCCATTGATTGTCACAAAGCTAAGCAGGCATTTCCAGTGACCCTTCAGATGAAGCAACTGGAGGATAAGACACGTTGCACTGATGATCAAAGATCAGACAATTCAGAAAGTTGAGTCATGAGAATGGACCCTAGGCATTCTAATTTCAAGCCTAGTGATCTCCCCACACACCGTGCTTTCCCTGTGAAGCCAAGGGCTAGAATTTCACCACTGACTGGTCTGATGAGCTTCACTCCACCCGAACTCTGCCCCCTAGTGAGCGTACACTCCAGCACCGAGTCTTAATGACCAGCAAACAGTGCTGATAGCTACATAGTTTTCAGTGTGGGGGTCAAGCCATTATAATATGTCCCAGAGACATCTGCCTTCACTTTCTTTTCACTGGAAGTAATTACTCCCTGCTTTTAATAGCCACATCACTTTATAGTCTCCATAAGTGTCCGTAGAAGACACCACACCATCATTCACTTCCCAGAACACATTATGGCTTCCTACATAAACATCTTATTTACTTTGCTACACTCTTCACTCCTTCAGTGAATTGTTGATGTCTTATTCAGTTTGCACCTGTTTATGCACTCTATAAGTATCTGCTGATTGAATAGAAGAATGAATGTATACTTGAAGTATTTAGGATCAAGCTCCTGCAGAGAGACATAACTGAATTCAACTCAAGTAAATTTTGAATGATGAAATGTACCTGGCTCTATACCATGTTATAGGAGATCCAAAACATATGTCATAGTCTCTTAAACTTTTTTGGACAGGCAAGACTTATATTCATGAAGAAATTACACCTGCGGGGGGGAAATGGAAATGAGGTAAGAGAGTACTGGCAGTTCTCAAATTAGAATGTTCTTCCAAGAATTTATTTTAAGTTGGTTATTTGAAGTTTGGAGTACATCTACCTATGAAAACATTGTCAGGAGCTTTATAATATGTTTCCAATATTGGTCCACAATATTTTGCCAGAAAAGTTAAAGCTGGGAAGGACTTTAGAATTTATCTAGTCAAACCTTCTCATTTTATAGAAGAGACAATCTGATGTTCCTAGGATCACATAGTGAGTAAGCTGAAACTAGAATTCTCATTTTAGTAACACTCAGTAGTAATAATAGAAAAGCAATCATCATGACAGGGAACTGTACTTGTATAAATATTTATCAAATGCCCATTACGTGGCAGACCGTGCAAATGCCTTTTTACCCAAAGCACCATCCTTGACGATCCTCGCCTTCCTCTGCCCTCTTTGATTTACGTTCTGCTAATTTTACTATTTTTATATTCCTCTTATCCATCCTCTTCTCCCCATCTCTACCATCACTTTCCTAGTTCAGACAACTTCATCTCTTATCTGGCCAATTACAGCAGTTTCCCAGTTTGCTTTCCCAAACCCTTTGTCTCTAGAACCTTCAAAGTGATCTATCTATGCTATTTAAGAAACAAACTATATCATTACATTTCTCTGCTTGAACCTTTCCTGAGTCCACTTTGCCTACCAGATGAAATGCATGCTCCCTAACTTGTTCTACAAAGTTCTCCATTGCCCACTGCCTCCGAGCCTCCCCTGTCACTCCCGGCCTCCCACTTCAAGCTCTGATAATACAGACCTGCTTGCCATTCTCTGCACAGACTCTGATAGTTTTCCTCCCTCTGCTGACTCACATTCTTACCTCTCTCTGTAGTCCCCACCTCCCTTCTCAGCTTACCTGCCTAGGTTCTATTTGTCCTTTGGTAACAGAGGTATCCACTTCCCTCCGTCCCTATGTTGCTTCAGCCTGGCTCCTAAGAAGAGGTTTTTTAGCTCTTTATTCACTGGATGGTGATAGGAAATAATTCAAAACCATTTTTCCATTACCCTATTAGGTGACCAGGGGTTTTCTAAAGTCTCAGTATGTCCAGGAGCATTACTTGAGTGAGTCAAATCAGGGGATCCTTGATATAACTGGACCCATTGCATTGACCGAAGATTTGATACATATCTGAGGCAGAGATCGGGTTGCATGCAACAACTGTGTCCCTAGACAGCAGGAATGGTCAGAGCTCGAGAAATTGACTGGCCAGCTGCCCTTCTGGGAAGTTTGTCCCTAGAAGCCACTGCTGAGATAATCCTGTAGTGTAGGCACTGCTTCCAAGCAGACTGCTCTCTTGTCCACCAACCTGTACCCTTTCTGGCCCAGTGTCCTGTCTGTTTCTGTAAATGGCTTCAGGGACTTATGATCCTGACAGTTTTTTTTTTTTTTTTCTCCTGTGTTTCCCTGAGATCCTCTCACCTTTTCTCCCAGACTTCTCTCAACAAGGGCTGATCCCAGCTTCCTTACATAAAAAGGGTATTGGTCTCTTGGGAACCAGATATTTGACCCAAAGCCTATTTACATGTGATTGCATAGGCCAACCGCAGCGACCTAGCAATTTCCCCTGTCCAGCCTTTAAACCCAAAGGCTGATCATTTTCCCAGTTAGCAGAAATAAGTGTTCAGTTTTCACCAAAACAATATTTCTCCAATCAAAATAAAATTGGATGGCATTCATTTACAACAGGATGTCCCTGTTAGGCTTTAAGACTTAGTTCAGCATCACGGCTGACATGCAGCCACCCTGACAAGCAGGTCTTTTCCCACTCCTCTCTGGCTGGGCTGAGTGCCTCCACTCTCTGCCTTGGAATAAGCAGACCAATATCTCCATCACTGTACTCATCACACTGTTGCAATGATCTATTTCTATGCCTGTTTCCACCATATCTGTGAGTTTTCTGAGAGCAGGGGAGATCTTATTCATCTATATATTTTTTTATCCTAACAACAGTATCTGACAGATAGTAGATGCTCAATAAGTAATGGTTTTACTGTATTTCACTGGCTTCCTTTGACAGCTAGAGTAAATCAGAGAGCTGACCTCTTCCCTCAGGAGAGTTATATCCAATTTAACCTTGATTATTAGTATGGCAAAGAGCTATCCTTTTCTGATGCCTCCTAGGAGGGTGCTTCTTAGATGAGTCACCAATAATTACTATGCAGATGAAAGATACATAAAAATACGTCTAGCAGGCCAGGCACAATGGCTAATGCCTATACTCCCAACACTTTGGGAGGCTTAGGCAGGCAGATTACCTGAGGTCAAGAGTTTGGGACCAACCTGGCCAACACGGTGAAACCCTGCCTCTACTAAAATACAAAAAATTAGCTGGGCCTGCTGGTGCATGACTGTAGTCACAGCTCCTTGGGAGGCTGAGGCAGGAGAATCGCTTGAACCTGGGAGGCTGAGGCTACAGTGAGCCAAGATCATGCCATTGCACTCCACCCTGGGTGACAGAGCAAGACTCCATCTCAAAAAAAAAACAGAAAAAATAAATATGTCTAGCCAGCCAACAACTAGCAGTTCAGATTGACTGAATGGCCAGCCAGAGGTGTGATGGTTTAAGTCAGTTAGATGTCTCCGATAAGAAGTCTACCAAGAGTAAGGGTATTTTACACTTTCTCTCAGGTTTCTGGAAGAGGGACACACTTTGCAGAAGGGTGGCAAGTACTCTGATCACTAGCACACAGAATCAGATCCCAAAAGGACTTTTAACAGCTATTTCTTTCAAGAGAGCTTCATGTTAAGCAATAATCCTACAGTCTAGATAACAATTTATTTTAATAATAATAATAATCTAACAGAGTTCTAGGCATGTATGAAAGGCATTTATGGGCCGGGCACGGTGGCTCACGCCTGTAACCCCCACACTTTGGGAGGCCGAGGCAGGCAGATCACGAGGTCAAGAGATCGAGACCATCCTGGCCATCGTGAAACCCCGTCTCTACTAAAAATACAAAAAGATTAGCCGGGCGTGGTGGCATGCGCCTGTGATCCCAGCTACTCGGGAGGTTGAGGCAGAAGAATTGCTTGAACCCAGGAGGCGGAGGTTGCAGTGAGCCGAGATTGTGCCACTGTACTCCAGCCTGGCAATAGAGCAAGACTCCGTCTCAAAAAAAAAAAAAAAAAGCATTTACAATAGGGCATCTTCCAGGAAGTTTTATTCTCACAGAGGAGATAAGGCACGCACATGTACAACTGGTACACAGATATCTTTCTGGTTGCTTTTCTCCAAATTGCAAAAATTGGCAGAGAGGCAAGATCTAGTGGTGATGAGGGACTTCAACTAGCAGGACATCTGCTGGAAGTCTCATGCAGAACATCTGATGAATATTTGCCCAGCCTTGCTGACAACTTCATCTCTCAGTAGGCAAAAAAAGTAATGAGAGGGAACTGCTAGTCAAGACTTAATTATGACCAGTTAGGAAGACCTGGATAATGATCTGTGTGTGATAAGAAACGGGGAGGAAAGTGACTGTGACATTTCCGAAAACTGATAATAAATGATAGGGTGGCCCCTATTATGATAAAATATGGCAACCATCTCAATTCCTTTTGGGAAACAAGCAATGCATGAATAAATTAACTAAAATATTCAGATCAGCACATCCCAGACACCAGAAGAGCAAATGTGTAATAGTTCAGAGCAAAAGATTATGATCTTGTGACCCATGATGCAAAATTAATAATGGGACTCCACCCTCTAACAGGATGGGCCCTTCTAAGAAATGAAATTCAAATAAAATAATCATGAGTCATCCTGACAAAAAAAGGAGAAGGCAGCTAGCAAAACCCATGGGGTTTCATAAAGAGCTCTTTGATGAACTCAGATTGAATAAAGGCTTGCACAAAAGATATAAGGAGGGGAACATAGCAGAACAAATCCAAAACTTCACATGGTCCTGTAAGGGCAATAATAAGATTAATGCTCATGATGCACTGAGGATTCAGTATGTGCCAGGAACTGTGCTCAGAACTTTTGTATATATTAACACACTGATTCCTCAAAAGAGCATGACGAAGTAGATGTCATATTCATCTCCTTGTTACAGATGAAAGGTCTAAGAGACAAAGTCGTTAGGTTACTGACGAAAGGTCAAAAACCCAATAAGTAACAGAGTTGGGATTTGAATGCAAATAAGCTGCTCCAGGTGTTGAGACTCTTAACCTCTATGCTTTCCTTCTATCTATTTCACGATACTTCTCAGGACATTGTATGGCAAGTTAGAGCAGAAGACATAAGCCTTTGGCAAAATCGTAGTTTCAAATAGCTTTCAAAGGGAACATTCCATGTAAAAGGAAGAAGAAATGATAAAATAAAATGGAGGTGGTGAAATAGAAACATGGCAAAGAAAAGGCAGCCCTAATAACTCTTAGATTGTTGCCATGTTCTCCAGAAAGGTTTTTAAGTTGGAAAAGGTGGATTAAATATTGTAGTCTCTAAGCCAAATTAAGAAGGCAAAGCTTCCAGTTGCTCTAAAATATTAACTGGCCAAAAGATAAACAAGACACATTTGTACTATGATTGTAGCATAAAAGTAGAGTGCTCAGGTCAGAAAGTATAAATGGGAAAATATCATGGAAGCCAAGATCCTAACGACCATGCAGGTCAGCGCTTTGTCCCATTTTACTTCATGTTACTAACTAGATCTGAAGTTTATGCTCAGTTCTGGGTATCATGTTTTGTGAAGAGTATTGACTAATCCTTACTCCACCCATGTCCAGAGGAGTAAAAACCGATGGTAAAAAAAAAAGTAGGTACTGTGCTGTGTGGAGATCTCTTGGTGGAAATGGGGCTGTCTTATCACTACAGGTGTAGGCTGGGTGCAGTGGCTCACACCTGTAATCCCACCACTTTGGGAGGCCAAGGCATGTAGATCATCTGAGGTCAGGAGTTTGCGACCAGCCTGGCCAACATGGTGAAACCTCGTCTCTGCTAAAAATACAGAGAAAAAGAAAAAAGTAGCCTGCTGTGGCAGCAGCTGCCTGTAATCCCAGCTACTCTGGAGGCTGAGGCAAGAGAATCGCTCCAACCCAGGAGGCAGAGGTTGCAGTGAGACGAGGTTGCACCATTGCACGCTAGCCTGGGCAACAAGAATGAAACTCAATCTCAAACAACAACAACAAAACTGTAGGTATAACATTTGCGTGGCAAAGCACTATTTACAAAGTGCTTTCCCATGCATTATTTTCCTTGATCCCAACAACATTCTTCACCATCCTCCTAGCCCATTTAACAAAAGTTTAAAGGAGGAAATCAACATGATAGCAGACCTGGAACTGAGTTTAAGCCAAAGGCTCTGCTCACTATACCAAGCTTCCTCATGGTTGGTGTCTTCAAAGATCTGAAGGACAGTCATGCAGAAGAGGAGTTAGGCTTGTCCTGTTAGCTCTGTCTGAGCTCTAGAGTATAAATCATGTTTCAGCACCCTGACCCTGTTCAAATGGAGCCAAGAGGATGACCTATAAGGTGACTCCACTGCTGGGAAATTTCATCTATTAGAGCAGTGGTTCTCAGACTTCTACATTTCATGAACAAAACAACAACAGTAATAAATGGAGAACTCACATGGAATTTACAGTTTTACCACCTGCCTTTTGTCAGCTCACTGAAAGAAAGGAGACTGAACACCAAGGAAAGAATAGTTTACTGCTGTGTTGCCTTTCTGTATCCCATTTTGCTACAGACTGGTTAAAAAAAAAAAAGTCACAAATTGGCAAAAATCCACAGACCATTATTTGGGAAACATTGGATTAGAGAGTTTTTAAGGTTCTTTCTAATTTTAAAAATCATACAACTTTAAAACATGTATTTTGGTACTTAATTATGCCTTTCTTAAATTTTAGCTAACATCTTGAAAGCTTACTCAGTGCCAAGCAATGTGTTAAGTTCTGTACATGTCAGTCAATTTAATGCTCCAAATAACCCAATGTAAAAGATGCTGCTGGTCTACTTTCAGTGGAAACTAAGACTCAGAGAAGTTCTGTGACTTGTCTCAGGTTACACAGCTGAATTGAACGTTAGTGTCTAATTTCAGTGCCTTTGCTTTTAATGACTGCTGTAGTAAGAGTGAATGTTTGTGTCCCATCAAAATTCATATGTTGAAATCCTAACTCCCAATATAATCGTTAGGAGGTGGGGCCGTGGGAGGGTGATTAGGTCATGAAGGCTTAAGTGCCCTTATAAAAGAGACCCCAGAAACTCCCCTTGTCCCTTCTGCCATGTGAGAAAATGTGAGAAGACAACTGTCTAAGAAGCAGGAAACTGGCCCTCAGCAATGCCAAACCTGCCAACATTTTAATCTAGGACTTTCCAGCATGAAGAACTGTGAGAAATGAATGTTTGTTGTTCACAAGCCACCCAGTCGATGGTATTTTGTTATAGCAATCTGAACAAACTAAGACAACTGTGTTATATGCCTTCTATTATATTATTACTATTATAAAATATTTCAAGTATTAATATCTTTACGGACTCTGAGTTCCTAGAAGGCAAGGTCACTATGTTTTTAATTTCTGAATTCCACAATAACAGTACAATATCTACACTACATTGAATTAAATTAACATGTGTTTACTGAATGCCTTCTAGAGTTCAGCTACTCAGCTTGGCTTCACTGAGGCACATAGAAAGTATTTGCTGATTAGTTGATCTGTAAACTCATATAGGAGAAGTTTTAATCTATGATTGCTAAAACAGCTCTGTCATTTAACTCATATGCTAGCTGAGTATTCAAACTCACAGGAATTATCAGCCAGGGGAGACTTTTCTCTGACTTAATAACTCAAAGAAGGAACACCCTGGTGTCCCGTTGCCTCTGAGACTCTCCTCTCAGCGCCAGGCAGAACAGCAACGATCAGGCTTGTTCTTTATTTCCTGTGTTCTCCTTGCACGTAGCTGTGCCTGCCCACTGTCTGTCAGCTTGCAAGAACAAACAAGCTCCCCTCTGGGCCTTTTGAGCCCCTGGACCATTAAAAGGCTGTTGGGAAAAACCTACTGTGAGCTAAATAGGAGGGAAAGCAGGTTCTATGAGAAAAGGTGGATTTGGGGATAGTACAGTCACGAGGAAAAGATTCCCAAGGGACTGGGAGCTTGATGTTTGATTTCACAGCTTATATTCATGTAATGCTCATCATCTGCCCACTGTCCTGTGTGCCAAAGAGATTGTTGTATTGTACTGCCACCTTACCAGAGAAAAAGCGTGTAACTTGCTGAGAATGTCCATTCCAATCAGCTAGTTGGTATCTTAGCAGGAACACAGCAGATGTCACCTAGCAGCCAGAATGGTATGTTTGAGGATTCGGGGTAAGGGGAGGCTGCTGTGCTGCCCTTGTGCCTGGCCCCGGGGCCACCTCTCCCTGGTGCTGGTGCTCCTGCACCTTCACGTATCCCCTTCCCCGACACGAACACACTGACTCCTCCTGTATCAAGGCCCAGGGACTGTGGGTGGGTGAGAACGAAAGTGAGAAGAGAAAAATCTATCCATGACAACCTGAAGGTGGCAATAATCACATTTACTTGAAAATTGCCTGAGAATGAGCTGCATGTTCTGTGTGAATATGCAAACACATGCAAATGTATGCAAATGTGCGACCCTCCTAACTATTTTCTCCATCTGGATGTGGCCCCTTGTGGCGAGGCCAGAAGGAAGTGGGCTCCAAGTGATGGATTCCATCCAGTTCTCCCTCTGACCTGAGACGGTAGCTGAAGAAACACAGCCTTTGTTCTCCTGGTCACGTTTCTCCTATTGCTGGGGTTTGGGAGGGGGCTCGGGCACCCAGATAATCTGACATGTATATAATGGCAGTAAATATACATTGCTTTGATGCATTCTGAGCTGATGTGGGAAAAGTAGCCTGTCTCATCCTTGTCTCCTGTCTCATGTCCAGTCCCTGCCATCTCAGGCCCCATCTTTGGCCCCACCATGATGTAATAACATGATAACATTATCATATTGCTGTGAGTATTATAGTAATGTGGGAATGTTCCACATCTCTGAGCCTCAGCCACCATCTCAAGAAGGCAGGCCGAGAGCGGTGGCTCACGCCTGTTATCCCAGCACTTTGGGAAGCCGAGGTGGACAGATCACCTGAGGTTAGGAGTTTGAGACCAACCTGGCTAACACAGTGAAACCTCATCTCTACTGAAAATACAAAAATTAGCCAGGCATACTGGTGCATGCCTGTAGTCCCAGCTACTCAGGAGGCTGAGGGAGGAGAATTGCTTGAGCCCAGAAGGCGGAGGTTGCAGTGAGCCAAGATCATGCTACTGCACTCCAGCCTGGGCGACAAAAGTTGAGACTCCATCTCAAAAATAAATAAATAAATAAATACAATAAAATAAATTCTAAATAAATAAATAATAAAATAGAAACAAGAAAGCAAAACCTGATTCGCTTTAAGGTCCCTCCTGGAAGGTCAGATGTGAATATCTTGAATGTGTGAGGGGAAATGTAGCAATGGGGCAGTGCCGTTATGACTTACCACCAGCTGGGCACATGAGCGAGAGGGGAACAGGGACCTTAAACTCATCTGGAACACAGACCTGGGTTCAAATCTCAGAATTTTCTGGTTTCTAAAAGTTGATTCTTGGACGAGCTGCATAACTTCTGATTGGAGAGCCCCATTTTTCTCTTTAGGGAAAAGAGTCCATTCGCTCACCCGGGGTTTTATACTTAATCTATCCTCAATGCATGCATTAATATACACAACAGACATTTAGAATGCATGCCAACATTCCAGCACTGGACTAAGTTCTAGAAGTAGAAGATAAGAAAGCCGCAGCCTTTGTCCTTAAGAAACCCGGTTGGTGAGACCAACATATAACGACAGAAGTTAAATAATGCATGGTAGTAATTTTTTTTTTTTTTTTTTTTTTTTTTGAGACAGCATTCCTCTCTTGTTGCCCAGGCTGGAGTGCAATGGTGTGGTCTCGGCTCACTGCAACCTCTAGCTCCCGTGTTCAAGCGATTCTCCCGTCTCTGTCTCCTGAGTAGCTGGGACTATAAGGCCCCTGCCACCATGCCCGGCTAATTTATTTTTTTATTTTTTTTATTTTTAGTAGAGACGGGATTTCACTGTGTTAGCCCGGATGGTCTCAATCGCCTGACCTCGTGATCCGCCCACCTCGGCCTTCCGAAGTGCTGGGATTACAGGCATGAGCCACTGATCCCGGCCCACGATAGTAGTTATTATGCCCAGTGTGTTTCAGGAGCACACAGCAGGCACACCTAACTCACCAACACTGCTTGCGGGGACAGAGAGGATGAGCACAGGTCAGGGAACACCAGAGCTAAGTCTCGAACAGGTAGGCATTAGCTAGATGAAAGGGAGGTGTTGAGAGCTTTCCATGCTGATGGAGCGGCCCCACACCAAGGCACAGAGGGCTGAGGGAAGGTGGCTTGCTTTGGGGGAACTACTCGTCATTCATTATGTCTAAAAGTTAGCGTGATTGCTGGTGCTGGAGAGACAGGTTTGGGGAAGGTTTGAGAGGACCTTGGGAGCTATGCTAAGCTTGTCTTTACACTCTGATGATGGGGAAGCCACAGATACTCACAGGAGTGATAGGAATAGATTGGCATGTTTTAAGAATCACTTTGACTGCAGGTGGAATTGTTTCGAGGCGAGTCTGGCTGAAGCCCAGGAGGCCCATCAGAAGACTGGAAATGCTAGTTCCCCCATTTGTCCCTGAGAAGTCGGATCTGTGTAATCCAGGGCCCCCATCCTGCACTACGGACCAGCACTGCTCTTCGATGTAATTGTGGTGCAGGTAAAGTCAGTCTCCCGGCTGCCCTGCCCTTGCTCCTTCTCTCGTTCAGCTCCTTGTCACTCCTCAGCTGCCTGTTTTTCTCCTGCTGCCCTCGACCCTCCTTGTGGCAAAATTTCTGATTCATTAACTTACAAATTGTGTCTGTTATTTAATCCATTGCCCCTCTTGGACAAATGTCTGTGTTGAAGGAGGAACCCAGAAAGGGGACAGTGTTTGCCAAGGAGAGAGACCTCTTATCAGTCATTTCAAGGATCAGCAGAGTGTGTGCAGTGTGTGGGGACTGGGCTATGACGTGTCTGTGCGACCGAGCACGGACAAGGTCTGGCCACTGGGGATCGGTGGCATGGGCTCTGCCTGCCTTCTGGGATGTGTACTGGGACACAGAACCTGGAAGCAGTAGACCATGTGTGGCTGTGTACACTTGTGCATGTGAGTGTGCCCGCTTACCCCGGCCTCTGGGGGTGCACAGCCTGAGATCCCACATGCCTTGTGACTCTGTGGTCTCTCTGCTACCTCCCGGGGGCACATTCTTCCATCCTATGCCCAGCTCCTTCGCACCCCTCAGCACTCACTCCTGATCTTGCTTTTGCGTCACACCTGATGCAGTGATGGTAGTGACGGTTCCCCACAGTCACCTTTCTTTCCAGAGGCCCCTCCCACCCAGAGAAGGAGAAAGAAGGCAGGTTGTGTTCCCTATTGCCACACAGCCGTCAGACCTGTGCCATTTGGGGGAAGATTTGAGGAAGGTCTGTTTTTCTGGGGCAGAGGAAGCCTGGGAAAGAAAGCGGTGTGGCTTTTTTGTCACTTTTTCTAAAGCATGGGAATTAGATGTTTATGCAGGACGTGTCCCCAGTGCATGGTGATTCCTGAATTTTAAGGTGGAATCTGGAAGACAAGGAGGCTGCTGGAAGTAGCAGTGGAGTGGGAGAGAGGACACCCTAGATAAAGACAGGTTCTCATTTTGTTGAAGATCCAGCAAAACGTGAGACGCTTCTTAAACTTCATTCGTGTGCAAATGCATCACTTAGGATCTTGTTAAAGTGCGGCTTCTGATTCAGTGGCCAGGTCTGGGGTGGAACCTGAAAGTCCACATTTGCTGCAAGCTCCCCGGTGATGCTGAAACTGATCCATAGCCCACACCTTGAGTGGCATTAGCAGATGATGAGAGTGGCATTGATGTATTTCCGATGAGTGGGGGGAGCTCTGTGGCTGACAAGCAGGTCAGTTCTCCCAGCCACTCCACCACCCAACAATAAGGAGCTTCCAAAGGACACCGTATTCCAAGGAACAGAAACCACAGGAGAGGGTTGTGAGAAGTTGCAATGTGGTCATCTGAGGGTTCATGTAGTAAGGTTACATATGATAAAAGATTTTATGGCAGTTCAAGAGCATATTATGCCCTTCTCTAAACAATACTATAATGCAGCAAAAGCCAGCCCAAATGCCATTAAAATGCCCATCAACAGCTCCCGTGACCATCACTGCTACCACCCCCTCCCTTCCCTCGCCCCCTGTTGACCTCTGTTGTAAAGGAATTCTTCCTTAGAGGTCCCTATCAAACACTGTTTTAGGCAGATTCTGTGAATCCTTTGGTCACAGGGCTGAGTATGAACCCAAAGACAGAGCCAGAAGGGTAAGTCTCAACAGTCCAGCTCCCACGTGCTGCTGCCTTTGTAAGAACTTGTGTTTAGGTAGAATGGCCCCAAAAGGCAATGGACATTTCTCAAATTGCCTGCAGGGCAAACTCTTCTTTAATACTAATCGCAGTATATTTCCTCCCAGCTGTAACTGATTTTAGAGCTTCCACATCTGTCGGTCCATTTAATCTTTACATCAGACCTGTGAGCCAGGCAAGGAAGGTGTCATTACCTGCTTTTGCTCTTAGAAACTTAGAAAGCTGTGAAGTATTATAGCTCAGAACCCACAACTCATGGTCTCCCAACTCAGCCCAGTGTTCTCTCTGACCACCCCAACTCTGATACGTTTTCCATTTTGCCAGGGAGTGAAAATGAAAGTTGGAATCCCTAACTGATGGCCTGGTATCCTGGGGAGCTGTGTACTCTGGTTGGTAAAAGTTGTGTATCCCTCAACTCCCTTCTTTCTCTAAATTTAAATTAGCCAAGACAAGGTAAAAAGGGTCAGGAAGAATTTGGAAAGAAATTCCTGAGTTATGTCACCTCGACTTTTAATGTTAATTCTAGAGAAGAGCCTGCTGAAATCTATATATGTATCTAGGTGTCTCTGCTTGCTTTTTGCAGGAGTCCTTCGTCCCTCTTAGAGCCCGTACCAGCAAAATTCTCTGGCCAACGCTGGGCCAGAGAAGTGAATTGAAGTGACAGCTTCTGACCACTAGAGGGACCCCAGGCACCAGCTACAATTTCTCTGCAGCAGCTAGTGCCTGGAATGGTACCCACCCACCTCTTGGAAAAATTCCGGTCAGGTGCATATCTGGCTAGGAATCCCTTCTTTGTTTGATCTCCTGAACAGACAAAAGGTATTATAGCTCTGAACCAGAGGAATTTAGGTCCATAACCCAAGCAAGGAGAGTAAAGTCATCACAAGTGCAACCCAGACAGCAGAATCAAGGATTATGCATTTTAGTCTAGTTCTTTCACTTAACATATTATCATAGAGTTTCAGAGTCTTCTAGTTCCAAAAAATTATAATTAAGGGTATCTTGGATTAGGTCAAAGACAATTGAAAATCTTCCTCTAGGTGATTCCAGTGCATTGCCAATTTAAAAGAAAGCAGTTGGACTGGTCCCAGCTCCATCCCAGTTCAGGGGATGCTCTCTGCTACATTTTGATAATTTGTTAATGTCAAGCCACAGTTTGAATCCTTTCTGTAACTGTGAACTCGTAACTCAAATTACTTTTACCTTCTTACTTTCTTTCTCTTATTTGCACCAATTCTTTTATCTCATTAGAGCATTTGTAATTTATTTGTGTGTTTATGTGTCTAATTACTGCCTTTCACTTTAGTCTCCGAACACCACAAAGGCAAGGCTGGCTATCTGATATGCTCACCACTATAAAACAAGAACACAGAGCAGTGTATAACACATGGTCTGCTCATACACATTTCTTCCGTCCCTCCCCTCCCCTCTTTTCTACTCCCTTTCCCTCCCC